>CM040241.1:160988532-161172486 GCA_022545495.1 Chrysanthemum lavandulifolium
TGTCGGGGTCCCGAATGAGTCTTACTCATTTAGTGAGAGGATGTTTTGTGGGTTTTGTTCAGGAGGAGGAACCATTTTGAGAACTTACTAAGATTGGTTTTCGGATGCGACTTTCAATGTCAAGCATTCCCAATTCGACTTTCGGTCTCTGAAGGTAGGTTCATCCAGGGTTTGGTGAAGATATCGGCAAGTTGATATTCGGTTGGGATGAAATGAAGTTCTATGTCTCCTTTCATTATGTGATCCACGATGAAGTGATATCGATATCAATGTGTTTGGTTATTTGGTGGAGGACAAGGTTGTTGGAGATTGCAATAACTGGTGTTATCACGGAAGATGGGTACCATTTTATAATGGATGTCATAGTTGAGTTGACTTTTCATCCATAATACATTGGTACAACATCCTGCCGTACTACATACTAAACCTGCTGAAGACATAGCCACCGATTTTGCTTTTAGCACTCCAACAAACCAACTTTCCTCCAAGAAATTGACAGACCACGAGGTACTTTTCTCGTCCATGTTATAGCCAAGATAATCGAGTCAAAATACCCTTTGAGGTCAAACCTCGAGCACTTTGGATAGTATAGTCCAAGGCTTGGAGTTCCTTGGTATTTGAGAATTCTCTTAGGCTGCAGTGAGATGGGATTCTTTAGGATTAGGCGATATCTTGCTATTAGGCGGTGAGAATGGATGTACGGTCCAGAGGCGATTAGATACATCGGTGAGCCTACAATCCTCCGAAATGAGTTTGATTGGTGATTTGCCGGTGAGGTCGGGTCGAGGTTGTTTGGAGGGACCATTGGTGTCTTCACTGAGGCACGTCGGATATCTCATATTTCTTCAAGAGATTTACGGTGTATTTCTCTTGGTGATGGATATTCCTTTATCGGTTTGCACGATTTGTAGTCAAGGAAGTATGTGAGCTCACCCATCATGCTCATTTCAAACTTCTTTGTCATTAGTTTTCAAACTATTTGCAAAAGTATAGTTTGTTGAGCCAAAGATGATGTCATCAACATATACTTGAACCATTATCACATCTTGTTTTGTTACGTAGACAAACAATGTGTTGTCTATCTTACCTCGGACAAACTTGTTTTGGATCGGAAAGGTGAGAGAGTTTCATACCATGCCACGGGAGCTTGTTTAAGTCCATAGAGGGCTTTGTCAAGCTTCTGGAGACATAGTCGAAATTCACTACTCTCAAGCACAGGGGTTCTTGAACATACACATCTTCCTTGAGATCACCATTTAAGAATGCACTTTTAACATCCACCACGAAGTTCATGTATGTTGCATATGCAAGGAAGATCTGATGGCTTCCATTCTTGCAACGAGAGCAAATGTCTCATCATAGTCAATGTCTTCTTGTTGATGTAACCTTTGGCTACAAGTCCGGCTTTGTTTTTAATAGCGGTCTGCGTTTTCATCGGTTTGTTTAGAAAACCCACTTCATTCCTATGACTACTACATCCCGAGGACATTTGATCAAGGTCATGACCTTGTTTTATCAAGCTATTGCGGTTCTTCTTGCATAGCTTTGAACCCAGCTTGGGTGTTTTAGAGCCTCGGTGACACTTTTGGGTTCTATATCGATAGGTAATCGACATATAGACATTCATTGGCGAAGTTGCGGTTAAATTAGCGACCATGCTTCTAGTGAGCATGCCCTCGGTGGGTTCACCGATGATGTTTACAAGCTCAATGTCACGAGATCTTGTCCACTTACTTTGTGGTCTAGGATATGAACTTGAGGAGGTCACTGGAGACTCGGGGTGAGTTCGGTACATTAGCCAGAGAATCATTAAGAACATCTGTTGAGATGTCTTGTTCGAGTTGGGTTTCATGAATCGCGGTACACGATCATTTGGATCGTGTTGCCTATCCTAGCAGTGGACCGATTGATTATCAATGAATTCGCGATAGTTGGTTGGGGTAGGTTGTGGTAAGACATAATATGAGATGTCGGCATCAACTTGATATGAGGAATTGATTTTAGTGTTGAACTTATCGGGAGGATATCTTGATGAGTCATCAATTCCTATTTCCTCCATCGAGGTATTGGTGAACTGATGCTTCGAACTTTCATCAAAGGTGACATGAAAGGTTTCCTCAACTTGTTGTCTTCGGTGTTAAACACCACAGAAGGCTTTGGAGATCGATGAGTAGCCTAAGAATATCCATCATCGACTTTTGCATCAAATTTGCCTAGGTGATCCTTGTGGTTATGAATAAACACAGGACACCCAAACACATAAAAGGTGATGTCGAAGTCTACCTTTGAAAGTCTCATATGGGGTTTATTATGTCTTTTGACAATGATTGATCCGTTTTGAGTGTAACGAGCAATTTTGACCGCTTGATCCGAAATGCTTTGAGAAGGTGAGCCATTTAACATGGTTCTTCTTTGCCTCAATGAGAGTTATGTTTTTCCTTCAAGAACCCCATTTTGTTCGGGGGTATAAGGAGATGAGAAATTTTGAAATTCCTTTTCATCACGAGCTTTCAAGCTCTTGATTTACGAACTTCGATACCATTGTCGATTCGATTTGTTTAACTGTAATGTCATTACGGTATTCAATTTTTCGATGAATGACATTATTGTATCATTGCTGACTCTTTTGGAAAGAAAGTATACCCAAGTGTATCTTGAAAACTCATCAACAATGACAAGTGTATACTTCTCATCTTTGGATTGATCCGGGATGGCGGGTCAAAGAGATCCATATGCAGGAGGTGAAAGCGGCTTTGATGGAGAAATTTTGTTTGGTTTTGAAAGATGCTCGTGGTGTTTACCTTTTTCACAGGCGAGCATGGTTTGTCTTTGCAAAAACCGGTGATGGTAAGCCAAGGACCTTGTTTTGTTTTGCCGGGTTGTTGATATTTTGAAGTTTAAGTGAGAGAGTCTCTTGTGCCATAGCCGGTTGATAGATTCGATTGGCTTTGGCAAAAGACATGTTCCATCTTGAGAAAGAGTAGACATGTCTAAGACATAAACATCATCTCTTCTAGGAGCTATCAAAACAACTTCTTTATTGGCATTGAAAATGGTACCTTGTTTGTCATTGAATTGCACAATGTACTTAGCATCACATAGTTGGTGACATCGATGAGATTGTATTTGAGACCATTGACATAAGTAATTCTAGAAAACTATTCCATTGCGGTTCTTGAACCATAACCTTGATGGGACATGATGAGTTATCACCAAATACTACCTTGGGTCTGGTTCCTTTACATACTTGTGCAGATACTCCTTCACACAGTCATGCTTCTTGAGCAACCCTTGTCTAGATGCCAAATAGGCTCCTGGCGTGTCTCGCACAAGTAGTAAAGCGGATTAGTTTCTCTTAGTGACCCACTTGCTAGTGGGCTTGGGTCTCAAGGTCTCTTTGAATTTTGCAATCGACTCATGGTCGGTGGTTGAGTGCATTGTGCTACCACAGGTTTTGCATTTAGAGGCGAGGAAGACTCGGTGATTTTGGGTTGTTTGTACTTATCCATGCATGAATAGCGGTGTCATGTTGGGATGTCTCATGGTTTGGATTTCACATATATCACGGCATGTGTTCATGAGGCACTATCATCGATGATGATCATTAAACCCACGGTGAGGGCAAAGAGGAAAGGGTTTTGCTCTATTCTTGAGAGCTGTTTTGGAGGATGAAGCATACCGATGACCAACTTTGGTATAGTTTGCTTCTTGTGAGCTTACATCTTGTAAGTGGTCTCGATTCGTGATCATCCTTGTTGCGGATCATACAATAAATGATTCTATAGCGGTTGTCGATGGTATGACTAGTGTAATGACACACTCGCACTACCTTGGGTTTGTTGGTGGATTTTGATTTTGATGAGCTAGATGAGGTGACTTAGTTTCCTTGATTGAATCGGGGCTTTTTCGATGGAATCCATCTTTTCGTCGACTTCTCACAAGCTCGATGAGATTCTTGAATTTGGTCGACTTGGTGGGGACAGAGGATGTTGAAGTCTCGGTAGGAGTAGACTCTTGTTGGATTTGTTTTGTTTGTCTTTGTAGGATGGTTCTACCAAGTCTGGACCTTTCTTTTGGTGAGTGAGGATTGAATTTTAGAGGAGTAAGCTCGAGCTTGGATCGGCACTCAAGAGGTTTCGGGGATGGAAGCGGTGTTTGAGATTAGCCGGACTCGAGAGATGTGTTCGGTACCACTGGGCACATCGAGAATCTAGCATGCTCTTAAGAGCTTGGCTCTCGTGCTCGAGAATCCTTACAGAATCGAAATTTGGAAGCTTACTCGGGATTAATCCGTTCAATCCAATCACGGAATTTGGGTTGTCGACATATTGGTAGTCATACCACCGACACAAATGGTTGTGAACTTTGGTCTTTGTTGAGAGTCGTGAGATGATCTTCACTATGACTCTCTTTTTGCTCTTGGGGCACCCACAACATCAAAGACCACAGGATTCTTAGCGATCCAACTATCAAGAATATCTTGTACCATTTTAAGTTCATCTTGAAGAGCTCGATTTCTCTTAACTAGTTCGGTGTTTGAATTTGCAAAGTGACGACCTCAAGCTTGGCTTGTTTTAAAATAAGCATTTCATCTCTACACTTGTTTAATTCAAAACTTAGCTTGTTGTATTTTGAAAAATATTTAATCTTTGCTCTTCTACGAACTTAAGGTCAACATTAAGATAATTCATATAAGGCGCCAATCGAGTCATCATCCATAGAAAGTAAGATGTTTACCTTCTTCATTGTGATGTTGACCCATTCCCGTTTACGGCATAATTCTTCCCAATGACTAGCTTGTCCTCTTTCGAGAGGGCCATCGATTCTGCGCCATGCATCATTTCATCATCGGATGATCTGGCTCTTCATCGATCGAAGGTTTCAAAGAACGAGGCATTTGTTTTACCGCACGCATTTAACTTGGTTGTTTCGAGGATTGGCCTCAAGCAATGCAAGCTTAGCTTTTGCTTTCTTATACTTGGTTTCATAATCAACGACTTTGTTTTGATCAAATTTGTTTTGAAAATTTTGATGAGATTGAAAGATTTTTGTTGAAATTTGCTAAAGCCTCAAGACCGGTTTGACCACGATGGTTTGTAAGAGGTTCGAAATTGTTTTTGAAAAGATCTTTTGCAAAATGGCCCTTTGTGACACTTAAAACATTCGATGTCTTAATTAGCTTTAGCGTTTGAAAACTTTTGTTTCTTGAATAAACCTTTTAGAGTTAGCGAGTGCTCTTTCACGAAACTCAATATTTAAATCGTTCGGTACTCCTCGCTTGTCCTCTCATCTGCCTCATCATATGAGTTTTCACGAAAATCTTGAATCACATTGTTAGAATAAAAGCGGTTGACACGAGTTGGAAATGGTTGTCGGGGACTTCTTGACTTCACGAGATTTTTCAAGTCGGGGTATCGTGCATTGATGAGGTTTTCCTCATAGACAAATTTTCCATAAATTTCGGAAGCTCAAGATTACGAATATGGTTAGCATTCCTTAGTCCCCGAGAGAAATTCAACCATTTCTCGTGGAGGCATTTACAAAACCAACATTGATTTCATGTTTGGACAATTTTACACCATCATTTGAAAGTTCATTTAACAAAGTTTTGTACTGGGTGTAAGTTTGAGACGAGTTTACGAGTCCTTAGCCAAGGTATTATACTCAAGTTTCGGGTCCATAATCCTGTTTTCCTTGGTATCGATGGACCTTCATGACTATGAACCAGGTCATCCTAGGTTTGTTTAGGCGTACTACGACTTTATGGTGACTCCATAATATCATCGGGAAGACATGATATGATGATACTTTTGAGTCTTTGGTCTGGTTGACCACTCTTCTCTCATCTTGAGTCCATCGAGCTTGTGTTTAGGCAAACCTTGATAGTATTTGGGATAAATGGACCTTCATTTATACACTTGATATAATAAGGTTCCATCGATCAAATAGCAAAGCATACGCTTTTCCATTTGTTGAATTTTCCAACTTCAAGTCTAGGAGACCAATTGAATAAGCTCCACCCTTTTATCGACTAGTTGGGGTACATCAATTTGACCATTTAGGATCCTAATTTAAAACTTTTAGGCGGCCTAAGCGAGTTTTATAATTAGCCTTGCTCGATACCACTTGTTGTTCCATATTCACTATCGTTTAAAAACGTTGAAGTACTTAAAACAATTTAACGATGAACAATGGTGAAATTAAAGCAAGTAAAACACACAAAGTAATTTTCAACATCATATTCTTTATTAGAAATTAATCAAAAGAATCGTTACCCAGTACTTGCGGAATAGTACTTGGGATTGAAATAACAAAGTTTAGTGACTCTCTCTAAGCCGAGGCTAAGTCTCGAGCACAACTCTTAGAGCCCAGTGAGCTATCTCGGGAACTAAGTTGTATTTGGAGGAGAGAAAAGATGAAACTGCGTGTATGTGTGTTTTACAATTCACAAGCTTAATCTTTCACTCCATCTCTTATCTTATTTATACATGTATGATTTTGACTCTTTCCTAAGTGACAACCGACATCATCTGAAGACAAAATCTTGATGTATTTTGTCTCATTTAAAGACTATTCTAGGTAAGAGACAAAACTACTTTCCTAAGCTCGGTGACACAGAGCGATCTTGCTATTCGGGAAAGTTGACTTTGGTTGATAAGTACTTGTCTTATCTGTTTCAAACTTATCCGCCATGTCCCACTCATTCTTGGTCTTTACATCCTTGATCTTCTACTTGGTTTGTCTTGATGTAAGTAGTTGGAGAGAGTCTTAGGGATTGGTGAGTTATTGTCATCACTCACTGAATCCATCATCTTCTTGACTCGGTCTTCACCCTTTAAGTTCCGCCTTCTCGGTGGAGAGACTTCTTCGCCTCATCACCGAGTATCCACGAAGATGACTCACGAGAGACTATGCACTCGATGACTGTTAGTGTTTAACGAACTAAACACTTGGGCTATTTTCTATTCAAATCCTAGATTAAGGGGTTTGGGTATTTACTGAACCCAACAAAAACACACATTCATGACTTTCTAACCATATATCACACAATTGTATTTGAATTATAGATTATAGCAATTTTTTATGAAACTTCTATAATCACATGTAAAAAAAATCAAATGTGGTAAAAATCACATGTGATTTTATGTGTTTATCCAATTTTGATGTATTAACTGCACTAATCTACAATTTGAATTATAATGGTTGGAAAGCTATGAATATCTATTTTCAGGAAGAAAACAATGAAACTTTTAAAATTTTGTAGAAAAATGTATGTTCATTTCACTACATGTTGAAATATTCGAATATTCACACTAATGTTGAATCACATATGATTTCTAATGCATGTTTCAACAACGAAAAGAATAAAGGAAAAGACAAAAAAAGTGAAAAAAGTAACAAAAGAAGTTTGTCGAAAGTATATCAATGTGCCCATTTGCTGAAAGATAATTACATACTCGTCGTGATGCTGTGACGTTTTTCGTTTAACAATTAATGTTTAAGAGATATTAATTTTTTGTAAAAATGAGGTGAAATTGGGTTTGTTATTTAATATAAAAAAGAGTAAATTACATAAATGTTCCTTGTGGTTTCTCAAAAGTTTCACCTACCGTCCCTCAAATTTAATAGTTTCATGAATGGTCCCTCACGAGGCAAAAGAATTACATGAATGGTCCTTTTGTTAACGGGTGTTAAGTTTATTCCGTTATAATTTACACTTTAGCCCTTGTTGGTTAACGGTTGTTGCATCGTCGATCCTTTATTGTAACGGCCGTTTATAATTTAAAGTTTTCGACTTTAGCTTCGTTTTTTAATCCGTTTTCGTCCGTTTTTATACGTTTTCATCCGTTTTTATACGTTTTCGTCCGTTTTTATACATTTTTCTTACGTTTTCATCCGCTTTTATACAATTTCATCCGTTTTTATACATTTTTCTTACGTTTTTGTCCGTTTTATACGTTTTCATCCATTTTCATACGTTTTTATCTGTTTTCGTCATTTTTATACGTTTTCATCCGTTTTCTTACTTTTTATTCGTTTTCGTCCGTTTTAATATGTTTTCGTCCGTTTTAATGCATTTTTCTTATGTTTTTAAACATTATCATCCGTCTTTATATATTTTCTTACGTTTTTATCCATTTTTATATGTTTCCGTCAGTATTTTTATGTTTTGATATAGTTTATCCGGTTTTATACGTTTTCATCCATTTTATACGTTTTCTTACGTGTTTATCCGTTTTATATGTTTTCGTCTATTTTTATTGCGTTTTTTTCTTCTGTTTTAATACGTTTTCGTCCGTTTTTATATGCATTTTTTAAAGTTTTCTTAGGTTTTTATTCGTTTTCATATGTTTTTTGCCGTTTTCATTTATTTCTATACGTTTTCATTCGTTTTATACATTTTCTTACGTTTTTATCCATTTTCATCCGCTTTTATATGTTTTCGTCAGTTTTTTACGTTTTGAATATGTTTTTATCCGTTTTTATACATTTTCATCCATTTTATACATAAAAAAATGGACGAAAACAAATAAAAATGAATGAAAATGGATAAAAACGTAAGAAAATGTATAAAAACGGATAAAAAAAATATAGAAACGATCAAAAACATATGAAAATGGATAAAAACCTATGAAAACGTAAAATAAGCGTATAAAACAGATGAAAACGTATTAAAACATAAAAAAAAGCGTAATAAAAATAGACAAAAACATATAAAACGGATAAAAATGTATAAAAACCTAAGTAAAACATATAAAAACGGATAAAAACATGTCAAGACGTAAAAAAGACGAAAACATATAAAAATGGACGAAGATGGAAAAAAAACGTAAAAAAACAACTGACAACGTATAAAAACGGGTAAAAACATATCAAAACGTAAAAAAAACTGACTAAACATATAAAAACGGATGAAAACATAAGAAAACGTATAAAAATTGATAAAACGTGTAAACGAATGAAAACAATCAAAACATATGAAACGGATAAACCGGTGAAACGTAAAAACGTATAAAAGCGGACGAAACGATAAAACGTAAGAAAGACGGACGAAAACATATAAAACGGGTAAACACGTAAGAAAACGTATAAAAACGGATGAAAACGTATAAAAACGGATGAAAACGTATTAAAGCGGATGAAAACATAAGAAAAATGTATAAAACGGACGAAAACGGAAAAAAAAACATATAAAAACGGATGAAAACGTATAAAAACGGACGAAAACGGATTAAAAAAACGAAGCTAAAATCGAAAACTTTAAATTATAAATGGTCGTTACAATAAAGGATAAACGATGTAACAATCGTTAACCAACAAAGGCTAAAGTGTAAATTATAACGGAATAAACTTAACATCCGTTAACAAAAGAACCATTCATGTTATTCTTTTGCCTCAAGAGGTACCATTCATGCAACTTTTAAGTTTGAGGGACGATAAGTGAAACTTTTGACAAACCATAAGGACCATTTATGTAATTTACTCTATAAAAAATTAATAGCTAGGATTGATAACTTGGTGTACATAAAACTTTTGGTATGTTAAATCTCTTCTCTATTACTCCATTTGTTTCAAAGTAATTATTCCTAACAAAAAATACACGATTTAAGAAAAATATAATTATTACTGTTTTTTTCTTTTCTTTTTTCTTTTTTTATATTTTTTAGCTGAATGGCAGCTTTACTTTTAATTAATTAATTAATCTATTCTTTAAAATTTGTAATAATAATTTTAAAAAAAAGTAATATGATAAACTCAATAAAACTTTCATATTTATTTTTAGTAATAAACAATTAAATTGTGGTATCCTGAAAATACATATGGACTATTAATTTAAGACAACGGGGAGTAATAAATGTTATCTTTACAAAAAGATAAAGGAATAAATATTATAATTTGTGATTCTTTAAATCTCATATATTTTAGGTTGATACATGGGCTTCTTAGGACGAAAGTGCCTAGAGTCTTGTGTTCGAACCCTGAGGAGAAAATTAATCTCCCATTCACCCATTGGCCACGAAGGTTCACCTGTGTCCTCGGGCTATCCAAAAGGAGGAGTCGCTTTGAGATTAGTCGGCTCGCAATGTCAATTCGAAAACTCATGTATAACAAAACAAAACAAAAAAAAAAAAAATGATTTCGATTTTGCATATCTTATACAGATGGTATGATATATAATAATGAGATCGTAAACATACCGTATATGTGTATTGTTATAAAAAGAGAAAATATAAGTTTTGATACTATAAATCTCATATACTTGGGGTTTATAGACCATTCACATTGCATGAGTGTTTTTAGCACACCATATAATGCATAATTATAAAGATACCACTTTAAATGTGTCAATTAACTGCTCAACAGCTACACACTTTAATAAACCTTGATAAATTGACAATGGGGTTCTATGAGGCACTTTATTTTGCATACTCAAAAATCTCTGATACTAAGGGATAAATCATCACCTTTCATTTAATTTGATCTAATAGTGGTGATTAACCCAAGATTTAATATGTCTAAACCAAGTCGTTTTTTTGTCTTTTTCTTTCTTTTATCTTTCTTATTTATTTTCTCATTATTTGTATTTTTTAATCACTTTTTTAATTTCACGTTTTTATTTTTATTTTTATTTTTATTATTTATTTTTTTTTCGTCGGTTTTCAAACGTTTTGTCCGTTTTCCGCTTTTATACGTTTTTCTGCTTTCACGTTTTCTTACGTTTTTCGCTTTTTACGTTTTCGCCCATTTCTCACGTTTTCGTCTCTTTCTTACGTTTTGTCCTTTCATACGCCGTCCGCTTTCTTACGTTTTCGTCTGTTTTCTTACATTTTCATCCGCTTTCGGTCTTGTTACGTTTTAAATACATTTTCTTACGTTTTCCTGTTTTCTTACGTTTTGTCGTTTTCACACGTTTTCGTCCGTTTTCTTACGTTTCGTCCGTTTCATTCGTTTCGTCCGCTTTCATACGTTTCGCTTGTTTTCTTACATCTTCATCCGCTTTCATACGTTTTAGTCCGCTTTCACGTTTCGTTCGCTTTCTTACGTTTTCTTACATTTTCTTACCTTTTCTCGCTTTCTTACGTTTCATACGTTTTAAATGCATTTCATACGTTTTTGTCCGCTTTCACGCTTTTATCCGTTTTCACACGTTTTCTTACGTTTCACCGCTTTCTTACATTTCGCTCGCTTTCCTATTGTTTCGCCTCGTTTAAATCTGCTTTCACGTTTTGTTCGTTTCGCACCTTTTCGCCCCGCTTTCACGTTTTAATACGTTTGCCTCTTTTTTCGTTTTCCGTTTCTTACGTTTTCATCGCTTTTCATAGGTTTATATACGTTTCGTCCATTTTAGAAGCTTTCGTCTGTTTTTTGACGTTTACACGCTTCATCCGTTTTATCGTTTTCGTCCGTTTTAGACCTTTTTACGTTTTCATCGCTTTTCATTCGCTTTATACGTTTTGTCCGTTTAAATCCTTTTTGCGGTTTTATATGTTTCGTATATTTTCATATGTTTTCATGCTTATTATTAAACTTTATTATATTACATGTCTAATATCCATTGTGATATTTTATTATAAAAGTTAATGTCTAATATCACTTGTGATATTTCAAAACAAACAAGTATGTTTTTAACCTTCGATATCACACGAGATATTTCATTGCTCTGTATATTTTTATATATTATCACCTATGTGTTTTTTAATATTTTTATAATTGTCAGTTACAAGATAGTTTTGTGCCTTTCATCGCAATTGACAAATGCATATTTTTTTAATGCAATCAATGTTATCTATCACTTGTGATATTATACTCTTAGTAGAAATAAAATGGTTAAAGTCTCTTTAGGTGAATTCTTATTTTGTTCAAAAAAATGCTAATTTAATGCATCCCTTGTTTGATTTTGAGAATATGTCAAGTCTCTATTTTCATAGTTTGCTTCATTTTTATTCATTTTGATATTTTTAAGTGACACTTGTTTATCTCTTGTGATATAACACTGTTATAAAGATGAAGAGTATTACACTCTTCATCATATATGTGTTATCTGTTGTGATACTCAACTAAGAATGTAAAATATTAAATTCATACCAAATGTGATAAGAATTTAGTATTTTACCAAGTATATATGAAAGAAATGATAATAAACATCACTTATTATATTATCGTGATGATTACATTCGCTTTTTCTTATTTGTGTTTTTAAAAATATTTAGGAAGATTTTTGTGTTTTATGATAATATAAAATATTAGAAAAGGTGTTTAGCTGAAAACAACATATGTTATGAAAGTTTTGTTAGACTTATGGTGTATTTTTATTTAATAGATCACATTGTGCATGTTTTCAATAGGTTTATAGCGATTTAAAAATATCATGGTTGAATCAAACTAAAAAGTTATGGTTGAAAAAGCACATCTTTATAAACAATGAGTAAGCTCAAACACGCGATATCACACGTGATATCACGGTGATATCACCTCACCGTGATATCACACGATATCACGGTGATATCACCGGTGATATCAAGTGATATAAACTATGATATCACACATGCTATCGCGGTAATATCACACATGATATCACGGGTGATATCAACGGTGTTATCACACATGATATCACGATGATATCACAAGTGGTGATATCACCGTGTTTGAGCTTACTCGGTTTGTTTATAAAGATGTGTGCTATCTTCAACCATAGCTTATTTAGTTTGTTGATTCAACCATAGATATTTTCAAATCCCGTTATAAAACCTATCGAAACATGCACAATGTATCCATTAAATAGAAAAATCCACCACAAGTCTAACAAAAGTATCACAACATCTCTTGTTTTCATTTGAACAACTTTTCTAATATTTCATAGTATCACAAAACACAAAAAGTATCATAACGTCTAAAAACGGACAAAAACGTATAAAATCAAATGAAAAACGTGTAAAAACGGACAAAAACGTCTAAAAATGGACAAGAACGATGAAACGGATGAAAACGTTCGAAAGAGATTTAAACGTCTAAAATGGATGAAAACGAAAACGGATGGCAACGCTTTCAAAGCGGACGAAACATATAAAAACGGACGAAAATACATGAAAACGTTAAAATACAGACGAAAACGTCTAACAACGGAAAAAAAATACATGAAAACCTAAAAAAACAGACAAAAACATATGAAAATGGCCGAAAACGTAAGAAAATTGACGAAAACTTAAGAACACAGATGAAAACGTATGAAAGCGTAAAAACACGTCTGAAAAAGTATGAAAAATGGACGAAAATGAAAGAAAACAAACGGAAACGATGAAAACGGACGTGCGGCAAAACGTAAGCGTACGAAACGTGAAAAGCATTTAAAACGATAAAACGGACGAGAACGTCGAAAATAGATGAAAATGTTTAAAATGGACGAAACGTAAAACATACGTAAAAGTAAAAGACGAAAACGCCTAAAATGCATTTAAAACTTATATAAACGTATGAAAACGCATTTAAAACGCTACAAAGCGGAAAACGTCGAAAAGCGGATGTAAACGTGCGTAAACGGATGAAAACAGGCGAAAATGTCTCAAATCGATTTAAAACGTAAAAAATGACGAAACATATGAACACGCATTTAAAACGTATAAAATCGAGCGAAAGGGGTTCTATTTGCTCAGTTTCATCAACTATTCTTTCAATTTACATGGTTCAAGGGTCCAATGTCTTTGTAACAAGAAAGATTCTTTAAGTGATCCATATCCACTACCAAAAGGCTGGTTCCATCTGAGTCCAACCCATTACACAATCTATACCCTCCAGTGGGTTCACCTCCATTGTTATATGCGAACAAATGGGAGGTTCCATCTGGCCTGAACCCAGAAGAAAATCATGCTCCTCCTGTGCATCCAACTAAACCATGGATCAAAAGGTTGGTTCCATCAGACTCAAAACAATGGCTACGTGACAAGTGGGGAGGTTCCATCCGGTCGGAACCCTGAAGGCAATCATGCTCCTCCTAAGCAGCCAACTGAACCACTGCTAGGTGCCAGCATGTGGGAGGTTCCATCTGGGCCCTAACCCTGAAGGTAATCATGCTCCTCCTGTGCATCCAACCAAGCCAAGGCTCGACGCCAGCAGCAGGGAGGTTGAAATACATCAAGCCCCTCCAAGACAATGATAACGAGCAACACGTTTATGTGTGAACCCCGTCCTCTTCAAATGTTGTACTTTGCAGAGAAATTAAAAATAAGTATAAGAATTTATTAATTTAGAATTTTGTCCAATCATTATATGTTTGTCTAAGCTATCGCTGAGATATGCTCCACCTCAGGGCACTACTTTTAATGATAATGACAATTTGCTATCGACACTAATGGGCGTTTCACATCATGAAAATCTGAATATGTATGTATGTGTGAAAATGCATATGCAACTTCAATTCCTATATGATGTGATTATACAATTTACTATATATATGCACAAAAGTGGATATAATTGGGATCATAGTTAATATCTGAAACCTTATAATAAATCTTATCATACACTATCACATAATGCACCATTCCATAATTACAAGAACTATTTGAATCTACAATCGTGTTAGTATGCTATTTATTGTATGAAAAAATACAGGATGGATGTACATTCAAGTAGTACTTATTTAACCGCCAACCCGTCAATAAGTAGAGCAATACTACTTTTCAAAAATATCCGAAAATTCAAAAGATTATGTTCATGAAAATGTATCTAATCGAATCACTGTCCCTGACTCTCGAACATGTATTTTCAAACTAAACACAATTATTTCTATGACTAATATTTTTAAACCAATAATTACATCCAACAAGTATGAAGTATGTGTCATCTACACAAGTCATTGATAAAGGCAAGTATTTAAATTCAACCCGTTCATAAAAAAGTATCATATCCATATCTATGTAAACTGCGGAATCATTTATTCCCGGTTTGTCCAAATATTTGCATTCTCAACTTTAAACCTTTACTAATACTACAGAATTTCAAGAACGATGCCCGTTCTCCAGTGGATGTGCTGCTTTGTTGAAACTAAACGACGAATCCAACCACCCTTCTGTTTTAGCCCTTTCGACAAGCAATCCAAATTGTCTTTTAGCATCGGGTACATCCAAACTCAAATCATCAAGCGATTCTGCCACCCTCCCAAACCCTTTTGCTATCTGAATCTGAGTTATGATTCCCGTGTTACAACACTCTTTCAGAAGCTTCCAAACTCTATCATTCTTCTTCTCAATGATTGTCACCAATGACTTCTTAACAACCTCGTGATGAAAAAAAGGCATACCCAATTCCGTTATGCACCTGCAAGCTTCCCTTGTGTCACCACCAGACTCAAACTCCTCCAAAAGTTTACCAATTTGATCTTTAACGTCTTCAATCGCCCACACGTTTGTGTAACTTCCTCCACCACCCCAACACCTCAAAATCCGTTCACCAGAAAGCCGGGCATTGAGAAGCGATTTAGCCATTTTCAAAACTTTGCTCCCGACAGAATCAGGCTTTAAAGAACCACCACCAATTTCTTCCAAATGTAAGGGAGCCAATACATCATCCACCACAGCTCGAGCTAAAAACATAGCCAAATCTTCCACAACAACAGGAATATCTAAAGCAATATCGTCCGCAGATTCTATCAACATTGTGAATCCATTAACCACATCATCAGCCGGGAAATACAAAGAGGATAACAAAACAGAAGCCATTTCTTTTTCCCTTTTTTTGCGATCCATTGCTAACATAATCAACCTCTTGATGAATACAGCTTTCAATTCTGGGATAGAAGAAAGTTTTTCTGATTCTAAACAGCTATTAACTTCCAAAACATCACCCGTCAAAAAATACTCTTGAATTATTGATAGAGCTTTAGCTTTAAAAGCTTTCACTATGCTATCTTCTACCAATTTCTTTTCTGATAATGATAGCGCTTTTAAAGATGAAGCACATAACCAACCTTCTGATGCTGCCTTTGAGATCAAAGATTGTAATAATTCCTTGGCGTTTGGTATATCAAGTGATAAATCATCAATCATGTCGATTATACGAGTGAACCCTTTTGAAATCTGACTTGAATTTATCAAACATTCTTCTGAAGCGGTTTTCAATAAATCAAGAAGTTTACCCTCAGCTTTTTTTCGTTCCATTGCCATAATGATAGCCCGTTTCACAATCTGGTGATGATAAAACGGAACTTTTAGATCATTAATACATCTAATTGCTTCCTTCTTATCACCACTCACTGCATACTCCACCAACAAATTATCAATCTTTGTCTTCACATCCTCGACGGTTTTATTTCGGCTACCACTCCACCTTCGTTCAATTATTTCCGCATGAAGTGGGGCCGACAGATACCCTTTTTCAGCTCGTTTAATGACATCAATACCCTTTGCACCACTAGGCAAAGCATCCATCTCTTTTTCAAGAAAGCAGGTGGAAGTATGTCATCTACAACCGCTCGAGCTATAAACAATGCTAAAACATCAATAGCATCAGGAATATCTACAATCAAATCATCTGCAGATTCAACAAGTTTAAGGAAACCTATGTAAACTTGCTGGGGATCGATGACATCAGCATAGAGAGACGATAAAAGAATAGCAGCCATTTCTTTCTCCTTGTCATGCCGATCCATAGCCATGGATATGAGCTTCTTCACAAAATAGTAGCTATAACTTGGCAAATCAAGGTCTTTCAACTCATTTGCAGTTGAGACAACATCATCAGTGGCAAAGTATTCTTCGACGATAACTGCAGCCTTCTTCTTGTACTGTTCAAACCGCGGACAAACTTTTTTAGCAGCTGTTTTCTCAGTATCCTGAAACGATATAGTAATTTATGTTTAGTGAAAATTTCAACAATCACACCATGAGACCAAACGGCCTAGTAGTTAACCAAACTGAACCAGACAGAACTGTCTACTGTTTACTAGATTGATTTCATTAGATAAAATTTTGCAAGAATAGTCCAACTTTATTTACATGTGATTCTATTATAATAAGCGAACTTATTACTAAAGGAGAAATTTGAGCTAATTTATGTGAACATTGGTCAATATACATTACAGTTTTACGGGAAATGAATCAAATGTATGAAAACAGAAAAAATGCTAACAAAAGGGTCGAATGGTTTAAAAGTCACCAAAAACATATTCAAGTGTTTGAAACCTCCTAAACTGCTTAAAGAAGTGATTTGATGTTTGGCCAAGCCACTCCGTTTTGACCCGACAAAAAAAATAACCTATTTTGACCCAGTTTCGTATGCCACCTATACTAACCACAGTTTTGTTGGTAATGCCATTTTGCTAAATTTAATTTATTTATTACAATAATCCAATTTTATTACTATGACAACGTAACTTTTAGGACTACTGAATCCATCTAAACCTTGACAGAACTGGTTAGTCTAGTTTGGTTGGAACTCTATAGAGATGGTTTGGTTAGGTAACATTGATGTACACGGTCACAGCGAGTGAAGTCTTTAATGATTCCTAAACCTGAAGATAATTGGAGATCGAGTTTGTCTAATGCAAAAAGTGAAAACTCATAAAAGAAGAATGATAAACGTACTTCACTGCTATAATTTGGGTCATTAGTGTCGATGATGCGATTATCATCTGTATCAAGCACTCCGCCCCATGTTCCTTTTCCTCCACTACCACCTGAAAAGAGACGTTATTATTAAAAATGATGAATAAATGTGTAACCCTTTAATCCGAACATATCAGGATACAATTACTCATTTGTTTGCTGTTAGCCTGTTACCACTATTATGCTAAAAAAATCCCCTGTTTCGTTATTATGACAGATGTCTGGTCTTTTGACTCATAGCCAAACCGTTTTTCATGGGCTGGATAGAAACTTGAATACACGGGAATGACAAAAGTGCAAATAATTAATAACAGAAGGAATTGATCTATCTGCAAAGCTTCACTTATAGAGAACTATCTACAAAAAATCCAAAATATACATCCGTGAAAATGGCAAAGTAGTTTCATTTGTGCTGGTCATGCCCAGATTGGTGATTCAGATGTTTCCTTTGATGGATAACTTTCAAGCTGAAATAATTTCATTTTCTTATTGCCATCACTACAAATATACATAGCAAAAGACAATATAAACGACCTCTACAAAAACATTGTTAATTATGTTAACATGATTCAAGCAAAGATACAAATGACTATTGTGTAATTGTGTGCATGTTTGACCATCGACCCTAACAGCATCAACGACAGCATTAAACTGATACCAAATAATAACCTCAAAAACACATCAATAGGAATCCAACATTCTACCTTTCTTAGGATGTCCACCAGTTCCGGAATGTGAATGCCTATCCTTTTTCCTCGGACTAGCACCTTTCGTAGGGCTCACTTTAATCGGGCTATCTTTGCCACGACGAATCTTTGGGGATCTCGGTGATCTCGGAGAAGTAGAGATTCTTATCGTAGAAACAGATGACAGGTCCACACTCTCTGAAGCAGAGTGAAGCTGTTCCTTGTGGTCATTAGACATGTCCATTTCTATTAATCTCGCAAAAAGAGAGGATGCTACAACTAAACTTTCATAAGACAATTGAAGCCTCCTCTCAAAGCTTTAGCTAGCTTTATTCCTGCACAAACTCCAGCCCTAATCAATATTTCCTGCAAACAATTTACAGTCCAAATAAATCAGATGTCAAACTAAATAAATAAAAAATAATTGATATATACAACTTTCACATTGCGGTTTTTAGAACAAATTATTTATCTTGAAATTCTGAATAAGTTACCCTCAAACCAAACCAATCAACCAAAAAGAATACTTGTTCATCAAAAAATCAATAAATAAGAATCACATGCCCTCCGTCAAAACACTCAAAACTGCATACTGTCGTTATAAAACCCCAATAATCATATAATCAGTCTGCAATCACAACCCCAAACACCCCCTTATTATCAGAGTTTTCTTAATTCAATTTCTACCAGTTGCAAACAACCTGAAGTGGCCACGCCAACCTCAAAAAAAGCAGGGTACTAATTTTTGCTCATTAGAATCATAAAAAATTTATCTAACTTGTAACTTTTTCGTGTAGCCTTTTTAATTTTTTGCTACTATGTACCCTAAACTTTTGTATTTGCTCATGTAAAATGACTGTTTTACCCTTATATTATTTAACCACTCTATTGACATTGAAATGTAAAATGGTCATTTTACATGAACAACATACCAAAAAAAATCAAAATTCAAAAGTTTAGGGCTACACACAATTAAAAAAAGTGACAAGTTAGATACAATCAATCAATAACTAAATTGTCTAAATTAAAACATTCATAGGTAATTATCCCTAATAAAAACATGTCATAGATAAAAGGTAGCAATCAAATAACATGAGATTGTTACAATCAATAAATAACTAAATTAAAACATAAAATATGTATGAAGTTTGTATATGGATGATAAGAATTACCTGTTAATAAGGGTTAATCGAGTCGATTAACCCCAAAAAGAAATTGAACCAGGAGATGAATTAACAAAAGATAGCAATATGAATTAACATTATTATTATTGTGTGTAAAGAAGGGATAAAAGAAAAAGGTATTAATTGAAATTTAAAACAAGTAGTAATAAGAAAGAAGAGGAAATATCGGGCATCGGAGAGTTTGAGACACGAGTTTTCCCCTCAGATTGAGGGAACCTCACATTTGTGGCAATTTATACCCGAAATACAAGTGTTTCTTGTATTAAAATGCTACGTAATAACACCTTTTTTTCATATCTTTTTCTTTCTTTATACACCATCTTTTAAAGGCTCTTTTGTACAGGCTTTTTTCTTAACTTTTTGCTTTTCTTTTCTATTTTTAGAAACGCTCGACAATCGTCTACTATCTTTTTTTAGTAAAAAAAAAAGTCTTTTATCAAGTCATATCTTCAATGATAAAACAAATTACGAAAGCTTTTTTATGTACTTTTATAGTATAAACAATTAATGATGTGAGCAAATTAGTTGATCATGTTATTCTTCAAAGACTTGAGGATGCCTAATACTTTGAGAAAAAAAGAAAAAAGCTTTTGATCAAATGAAAAAAAGTTGCTAATAACTAGTAAATTTAAGAAAAATGCCGCAAAAGACACTTAACTTATGGTCTGTTTTCAATCAAAGTATTCCACTATTTTTCTTGCACATAAAGGCGCCCAACTTTTATTTTTAGCCGATTTAGGTTTTTTTCTCACTTTTCGCTAACCCACTAACAACCATTTCCTTAATTCTCCAACTTTTCTAAATTAAACTTTTATAAAACTTAAGGGCCAAAAATGACAATTACCCCCAAATTTATCATTCTCCTCCAAACCCCAAAAACATAAATTAGGTGTGTTTAATCCAATCAATTCTAATCAAACTCGTTCATGGTAAACTATGCGATTCTCTTTTTTGGTATATTTTCTTTTTCAAAGTCACTACCTTCAAGAGTCAACACGATCCAAAATCTCAGTCACACCAAACTCACCATACTCAAAACTACATACAAACAAACAATCGCCACTCTGTCCATCACCACCACCACTATTATCTCGGCAAAGTTTCCGGTGGTGGCGACACTAGATGCGATAGGTGCTGTAACTTGTAAGCGGGTGGCGGGTGAAGCTGCTTCGATGTTTGCTTGTCAAGGTGGGTTTTTATGGAGCAACGGGTGGCTTTGTTTGACATATGCAAACATCATTAGTATACAATATAAACTATTCTATTGTAGAACACTCCTCTATCTCAATCCAAAATTATACCGTTAAATTCTCTTGATTTTAATTTTACGCATATAAGTAAAATGCCTGTTTATCATCATGACATGTTCACCTGGTCAAATGGATGCGAGAAATTGATTCCTCAAGAATTTGAGTTTAAGGATTCTTGATAAGTGTGAGAGTAAAGAAAAAAACAAAGAATGGCTACTTCCAAATATGTCATCTGAAATAACTCATCCCTGGCAAAACATTCTTGGACTTAGGTTATGGCAAAAAACCTAGAACACTTCAAGATCAAAAATAATAAGGTAGATAATTTCTTATGTTTTCCCAAAAGGTTCAACAAACCAATTAAATTGATGCCTTTAATGAGGAGTACTGCTTATGGCTTTGTATAGGTAAAAGGCATTATTCCACAATGTTGTGGTCTCATGATTTAAGCGATATGCGTAAGATATATAGAGAGAGAAAGGTAGAGAGATGTTGCACACTTAAGAGAAAAACCTGTAACACCCCAAATTTTAAGGAAAACTTTAGCTGATATGTCTATTATTTTAGTGGATTTAATAGTAAAGTCTCGTTTTAACAAAGTTAACATTAAAGTTAGATAGGACTTGGGATGTAATGAAAGATAACGAAACAGGACTTGGAATGCAATGCAGTTTTGCCAAAAAGATTAAAAGTAACAAAGTGGGCAAATGAGAGGAAAATATCGTTATGTGCCCTGATGGACTTATAACCACATCACAGGGATTACCCCATCTCTCCATTTCACACATGTCTTTATGTATGAAGAGATGTGTAAACTCGGTGTCTTCAAAGTGAAGAAATCAAAAAATGGAATTCAGTAAGGATCAAAAGAGGTATTAAAGATTTGAAGGAGAAAAGAGCTTTATGATGTTCTTGACTAAGGTGTTGTTTGTTTATTAAGAGATTATGAGTTTGGATCTGACTCACATGTTTGAATCTGAATATATGGTACAAAATTCTGAATCTGAATTAAATAATGATGTTTGTTTTTTTTACTCTCTGAATGATTTACACATAATGCATATTCATTATTATGAAAAGTAAGGGTGTTTATACATGTAAAAGGCATTTGAATCATAAACTTGATATAGTTTAAGAACAATTAAACATGTTTTTTCAGGAAAAAAACATATATTTGTATATATAAACAATGCTGGAACTTTTATTTGAAAGCAAAGAAAAATAACATAAATCAAGATTGACCATAATCAAAATAAATAAACAAGTAAAAGGGTTATATCTTCTTCCATGCCACACCCTAACATGTTTGCTTTTTTTTCCCTGCTTATCTACTTTCGTCATCCATGAACACCTCTTCTTGTCTCTTCATATAATCGTACATCCATCTAAAAGCAACCAAACACATCGACTTAAATGGAAAAAAAATATAATCTTTAAATCTCCAAATTGATGATAAGATTCAACATTATGGAAAAGCAATTCAATTGTGAATCAGTGTTGGAATCAATCTATGGTTTTAAATGGAATTATTATTTGGGGAAGAACATTGATTTAAAGATGGAACAACAAATCGACTAGAATCAGCATATCAAACTGATGGAGTAGCAAATGGAGATGTGGGAGCTTGTTGTTTGTTTCTTTTATGTGGCCTTTCAGAGGCAAACAGGGGTTGTCCAACATCTGATCGAAAAAGAGGTTATTCAGACTTTTCACCCTCTGAAATCTGAAAGAAAACAAAGAGACAAGATGGGAAAATGTCTGACCGAATCAGACATAAGAGGCTATTCAAACTTTTTGTAGAAAAACAAACACTGCCTAGTTTCCCCAATCAAGGTAAGTGGACTAAATTGTGTGTTTAATCATTTAATGAAATTTAGGTCTTTTATGGAGTTTATGTTATAAGTGTTTTATGATTAATTATGGGTAAAGGTTGAAGGTATATATGTTAGTTTCTCAATTTATGATGATTTGGATATATGTTCTAGTATGAGATTGTGGTTTAGAAGATAGTAAGATTATGAGGTTTATGATTTTCGGTGAATTAGGTGTAAGCGGTTTATGAAGAGTTAATGGGTTTGATTGTTGAACTAGAGTGTTTGGTAGTGTTTATGTCTTATGATGATTTATTAGTATTGATGATATTGGTTATGGTTATAATGATTCAAGATATGAGGTTCAAGGTATGAAGTAATATTAGGATTTTTTATATAGTTTATGAAAAATGGTTTATTGAGTAACATTATATGTTCATAGATGTCTTAAAGAGATTCATGAATGGTTATGTGTTTAAATGACTTCATGAGATGATTATGTAGTTAGTTGTTTATATATAAGAATCATGTTTAGTAGAGTTTGAACCAAGTGTTTTGTCTTGGTTAGTCTTAGAAGATGTTTATTAGGTAGTTTTTTGTTAGTGTTAGTAGCTAGCCGTTTTGTATGTGGTAAATGATGTAATGAGTTTAGCTGATTATGTGTTGCTAGTATTATATGTATATGTGATTCCTCCCGAACTACCCATCTTTTATTTCTCCGTTACACTTATCAACCGCTTGTGAACGGTCAACCGTAACAGATGATAAAAGGGCGATGACCGGGAGAGAATACAAGTTTACCAAGGATTAAAAATATCCTTGGATCGTTTATGTCCCGGTGAGCGTGACGCTCGGTACAATGACTTGTGGATTATTGAAAATAATATTAGTATAGGAAAACAGAATCGATTGACTAACACTAGGAATGTGAATAGTAATAGCTCGTCACGCCTACGCCAATAAAAACGCACAATCGAAACCTAGAAATCTAAAAGATATACAAACGACGCTTAACTAAAACGTAAACGTATAAAAACAAAACGATTATAACTATAGTAGAGATTTGCATGTCTTAGCGACTTAAATGCAAATTAAAAGAAATTAAAAAGTTAAAATCTATTAAATAAACGCTATCACTATTTTTACAGATAGATGAACGTTTATTTTATAAAACAAAATATCTTAAATAACTATTTTAACTAAAACGTAAACTTAATTTACCTAAAAACGTAGTTTAAAATGAAAACGAGCGTTACGTATAAAAATAACGCTGGAGCGCAAGCAAAAACGTAAAATTTATGAAATAAAAGGCCTACGAATGTGAAACTAATTTTCTTACGTACTATATGATAAAAGAAAATTTTAGAAAAAGATTTATATTTTTAGACTTTTAGATTTTTTATTATGAATTAATTACTATAAAACACTAATTAAATGTTTAAAATACTAAAACTAATTAGAAAAATCAAACTTTTATAGAAAATACTTTATACTATTACAAATTATTAAAAAATTCAAACACTGAAAAAGCTACTCTTAATAAGCTACAAATAAGCTAAATGTACGCTTAAGCTAAAAATGGGACAAAAGGGTTAAGTGATTAAGTGTGCAACCCATGACAAGAAAGACCCAAGGGCGCTTATTGGTGCAGTACACATGCTATCACTTTAAAGGGTGGAGGTCTCGTGTTCGAGCCCGCCTCCACCCTTTTGCAAAAACATTTTTTTTCAAATTTTCTATTTACAAAACTACTAATAAGCTATATATAAGAAACTTTAACAAAGGAAAACTTATTAATATTCACAAATAAGCTCGTGTGAGCTTATTTTGGCTCGATCATGTTTTTAGGCAATAAGCCATAAGCCCTCTAAATAGAGGCTATCACTTAGCCTTAAAGGTGGTTCTTTTGGCTTTTCGCTTTCTTAACTATCTAATTACTAATATTAAACAAGTTTAATGAAAACAAATAATCGCAAACATAGAAATAAGCACATTGCAAGCTTACGAGTCCAACAGTTAAGCTTTTGGCTCGTTGTTGGAGCTCAAGCTCGAATAAGCTCTAAATAAGCTATACATAGGAAACAAAAGCAAAAGGGCAATTATGTACAAGTATAATAGACTAGAATATACAAGCTTATGCACAGGGATACACTTATAAGCTCAAAATAAGCAAATAAGCACTTCCAGTGCACTACATATCCAAACACCCCCTGCAGCTTTTTGTCTTGGCAATTCAAGCTTAGTAAATAAGCTTCAAAGGCCAAAGTAGAGATTGAGGTAGCAAGATGGGGTGTTTGGCTTTCCAAAAAGCCAAAGCACAAGCTGTGGGGTCCACAGCTGAGCTTTTGAGAAGCCATTGAAAAATTTCCAAATTACTGAGTACCACTGGGCTTCCAGTATACTCAGGAAATGGGACAACCAAAAAGCTAGTTGCAGCCCTAGAGAACAAGCTGCAAATGGGAATTTAAAAGCTAGGCCTTGTAGTTTGGTGGATTGGCTTCTCAAAAAGCCAATTCACATAAAGTGGGGCCCACTGGAGAGCTTTTTGGAAAGGTGTGAAAAAGCTAGTGAACACTGGGTTACCCAGTGTTCAAATAAAAAAAATGGACAAGGTAAAAGCTCATAAGCAGGCCTATTTGATAAGCCAGGAAATGAGATATGAGCTTTTAAACCTTGATACTGGTATATAAGCTTTCCAAAAAGCTAAATTCATACAATAAGGTTCATTAATGAACCTTTAAGGCTTATGGAATAAGCCACTTGAAACCGAGTGATCAAGACATTGTGTGAGTTTGAGTTTTTTGTTAAGCTAAGTTTAGCTTATCAAATAAGCTATGAAGCTAAAGATAAGACCAAAACCAGTGAGATGGACACTTAAACTTCCTAGAAAGCTAAAAGTTACAAACTCATGTCCAATTTTAAGCTTTCCACAAGCTTATGAAATATGTCTAAGTACACTGATTACTCAGTGTACTAAGTTAAAAGTTGAGTTTTGATTGAACAAATTAAGCATTTAGATAAGCACAAAATGGGCTTTTAAGCATATGCATAATCAGATAGTATGTAAAGCTTCTCAAAACAACAAATAACTCAAACTATCATGCAATTATAAACAATATATGAGCTATAGAAATTAGATGGTTCAACTGTGCACAGGGCACTTTTCTGAAAAACTAGCTCAAAGATAAGCATGATTAAGCAATTAAAAAGCTGAATAAAGATTAAACAAAAAATACAATAAGAAATATGAGCAACAAAACTAAAATAATCTAAAAGCACAAGTCTTATAACTTAATATTAAGCTCTGAATTAAATTGTCAATTTGATTCAAAAACTGCATAACAAGAAATTTGACTTTTGTATAAGAACTCAAAGGTTGACTAAAATGAATTAAGAAATTAAACCACCGATTAAACATGATATATTAAGCTATATTGAAACTAAATTAAGCTAGATAAACAACATATGCATCAACGTGATGAAAATTTGCATCTAAAATCCTAACAAAGGCATTGCCTAATGAAGATTAAACATGATTTTGACTTTGTAATAAATAAGGACAAGATTTAATACTTGAACTAAGCTATATTGAACTAGTATTATGTAAAACAACAACAATATAACAACAAACCAACACTGGACTGCTGGTATATCAGCAAATCCAAACAGTCCTTTAAAAGGAATTAAATTGGACTTTTCATAACATAAACTGTATAAATAGAATTTAACAAATCCAGAGGATTAAGTGTGTCAAACCCAACCTTTTTCAACCTAAACCAATAGTCACAAGAGTCTAGGTCTATGATTTCCAAAATCAAGCATATTGGCAGTCAACATGTAATTCCAAGCCACAATGAATTCCAAAACATAAACACCTAATTTAAAGCTATAATATCACTATATAATAACAAAGAAACACAGAAACATAAAAATCATAGCATACAAGTCAGTAAAACAGTAAATTGCAAAAATTGTAAAAATGGCTTACAAATGAAAATAGGACTGAGACTCAGAACACATGGACAAGGTTTCACCTATTAGCTTACCAATAAGCTCCTAATACCCATAGCATTCCAAATTCAACCCTGCTTCATCATCTTCTTCATGATCACACCATTTTTGATTTTTTCAATGATTTTCTTGATTTTTTAGTGATTTTCTATTTTTAAGTGATTATTGCTGATTAACTAAATCCACAAGCTTATATAGCTTACTGAGAACTACATAGTGTTTGTTGGAGTCTTTTAAACAACATTCATCAACAGGAAAGTAAATGACATGAAATAAAATGGGACACATTGAATTGACTGAAAATTAAAGATAGATTTATTAACTGAATAAACCAAGTATGTTATTACACTTAGCAAAGGTAATTAACAACTTTGAAACAGAAATTTAAAGTTACACTACTAGTGACAACTAAGTTAATTTAAGCTACAGTGATCACAACCTAAGTCTACATTGTGATATTTTTCTCTTCTGTCTTCCTCTGTATTTATCACCTGGAAACATCCCACAAGTCCAAAGATATTATCCCACATCATCTGAGCCCTTGAAAGTGAGTAATTGATCCAAACCGCTTAAATCCAATTTTGGCGCCAAATCTCTCCTCGTGGAATTTAGCGCTCACACAATTAATGTATCTTGGGAGTATATGGAGGAGTAAAGGACACGTATGGTGTAATTTTGGACCAAGTTGGGCAAGATTGCTCAACATCGGGTACTAGTGGTATTGGGGTGAAAAATGGGTGTGAAGGGCATTTATTGTGGAGTGTTAGTAGTGGCAGAGGTGGTGGAAGGAGTGGGTAGGAAGATAGGGGTGAGCTGGAGAGGGTGAGGTGGTGTTACAGGTGGAGGGAGAGGTGGAAGACGAAGAGGAAAACGGGGGAGGGTGTTGGGTCTGTTTTATTTATTTACAAAAGGGTGGTTTGGGCTGGTGTTGGGCCAGGGTTATAACTGGGTTGGATTTGGACTTTGGGAGTATATATTTAAGGGATAGGTCCGTTTGGTTTAATTAGTGAACAAGCCCAAGGACTAAAATTGTAGTTTCTGAAATCTTGAGGGACTGAACCTGAAATATTTCAAAAGTATTCACAAGGACTAAAATTGTTAAGTTAGATAAACCAAAGGACCAATATTTCATTTTATTACAATTTTCAACACCCGGGGACCATTTATGTAATTTTCCAAAGTTTAGGGTTAAATTGTAATTTCCTCAAAGTTATCAAAATAGTTCCAAATTGTAAATTCATGAATAGTACAAGGGTATATTTTGTAAAATTTCCATTTTGAATACCAGTGGACCATTTTGCCAATTTTGTAACTGAAGGGTAAAGTTGCCATTTGTGTAAACTTTCATCCGTGGATCATTTGTGAATATTTTTGGTTTCCCAAGGACTTAAGTTGACTTTTCATCATTTGAAACATTTAGGGACTAGTTTTGACAATTTGAGTAACTCGTGGACCTGAAAATGACAATTGTTGTGAAATTGATCATTTTCACATGTTTTCAATCTTTGTACCGAATCACATAAAACACATTTTTATGAATTTGTATCATTTTGAGAGTCATTTGTGTGTTTTTGGTTGTTTTTGTGGGTTTATATAATACAAATATATGTGTATTTAGACACATATCAAATCCCCCACACTAAACTATTGCTAGTCCCTAGCAATCTTTATTTAAAACTTAATGGATTTGAAAACTCTTTACCAAAAGCCATCACTCGGAGTAGCCAAATGTTTCAGATTCAAGTAAGAACCTTGGTACAATGATAACCAAATGATTTTGAGCAAATCATAAGTCAGAACGGATTTGATTTGTCTTTACCGAAGCCGCACCTTACGGACTAGCCAACTGTTAGATAAATTATCGAATTATCTTTGGTGAGTCAATACCAATTATGGATTTCAACCGCCTTTACCACAAGCCATAATCTCATGGGCTAGCCAACTCTTCACTTTTAGGATATGGTGAGTTGAATACCATACAATTTTAGGCAAATTGCAAGCCATAAACGGATTTGAGATATCTTTACCAAGAGCCGCTTGCTCTCGGATTAGCCAATCCTTATGTGGGCTAGATATGGTGGGTGATTACCATTTGTTGTGTTTAGTACATAGTACTTCCACTAAAATTTTTAAATTTTGGCCATTTTGGGGAAAAGGGACTAAAAGGGTACATTTATGATCAAATTAGCGAATTTCCCACACTTAGAAATGAATATTGTCCTCAATATTCAAAACTAAGTGGGGTAAACACAACAATTATTTTATTTTTTAATATATACAATTTTCTCAACGTTTTATAAATCTATGTACGAAATGTGGGGCACACCCCCACACTTAGGTGGTAGAAAGGGGGTAAGAAAAGTGAAAATGATTTGACGAGAAATTGGAGTGGGGTCCACTCACAGAATTATGAAGATAAAGGTAGGGAGAATCTTTTTGGGTTTTTATATAATATAAACAGAAACGAAAAAATATTTTTGTATTTTTATAACTTTTATATATATATACAAAGAAATGGCTAAAAGGAAACCTAAATGAGATTTTTAATACATGATATCGATTTAAACCTAATCTATCACATTCCGTGAATTATACTAAGCACAAGAACTTTTTAGTGTAAACATGGTGTTTAGCCAAAATTTAGACCTAGGAATATCAAGATTAGGAAAATTGACAACAAATGTAAATCAAAGCACGATAGATTTCAACCATAAAATCTTTTGTATTTTATATTGTTTATATGAAATGAAGTATATGTAATTTACATACAAGGATAGGTATTTCAACAAAGTACAAAATACAAGTCATAATACGCAGACTAGCCTCCAAGCAGTCAAGCGCTGGGTTTGATTCCTCCCGAACTACCCATCTTTTATTTCTCAGTTACACTTATCAACCGCTTGTGAACGGTCAACCGTAATAGATGATAAAAGCGACACCGGGAGAGAATGTAAGTTTACCAAGGATTAAAATATCCTTGGATCGCTTATGTCCGGTGAGGCGTGACGCTCGGTACAATGACTTGTGGATTATTGAAAATAATATTAGTATAGGAAAACAGAATCGATTGACTAACACTAGGAATGTGAATAGTAATAGCTCACGTCGCCTACGTCAATAAAACGCATAATCGAAACCTAGAAATCTAAAAGATATACAAACGACGTTTAACTAAAACGTAAACGTATAAAACAAAACGATTATAACTATAGTAGAGATTTGCATGTCTTAGCGACTTAAATGCAAATTAAAAGAAATTAAAAGAAACACACACACGCAAGCCATCTTTCACTCCTCCAAATACAACTTAATCCCTGAGATTGCTCAGTGGGTACTTGTAGTTGTGCTCAGACTTAGCCTGAGCTTCAAGAGAAGTTACCAACCTTTGTCATTTCAATCCCAAGTATTATTCCGCAAGTACTTGGGTAATGTATTCTTGTTTGATTCATTTCTAATAAAGAATATTATGTTGAAAATTAATTTGTGTGTTTTACTTACATCTTATCAGTCATAGATTCACTATTAACTTGTTTTTAATACTTAAACTGTTTTACGATAGTGAATAGGGAACAACAAGTGGTATCAGAGCGGGAGGATTTTTCTCTAATCCAGATCCGTTCAAGTGGCTGCTGATAACATTCTTCATTGTCAAAAATCAAGTATGAACCTTCAAAAACTGCTACTATAAAGCAATTTTTGAGGGGGAGAAGACACTGATATTTGACAAAATGACAAAAAAAAATACCCCACACCACCCATATCTTATCTACAAAAAATTTATCCTCTCACAAAAAACCCAGATTTCAATCTATCCATAAACAAAAAACTCACACAAAAATCCACCTTAAATCACACAAACAAAAATCCATATTCTAAAAAATTATCACACGAAAATAAACACATAACCATCATCAAAAGAAAAACACCACAATCCTCAAATCCAACACATCGATCTATCACAAACCCTCTCAAAAAAAAAAAAAAAAAAAAAAGACTACTCATATCGTTGTTCTAAACAAGGATTCTCAGTCAAGAATCAACATCAGCACTAAAACCCTTATCAAAATTCAAATATTTCTGGATATGAATTCAGCGACCACTGATGATGTGATATGGGTTTCATTTGCAATGACGTAATGTCGGTACCTCTAATGATGGACTTCAACAACGACTGATGGTGATGGTATATGGGGTCTCGATTGGTTTTTATGATGAAATGTACATGCTGAGTTGAAAAGGTGTGAATCTATTTTTTCTTGGAGATTGCAAGTGTTAAAAGGATTAGACTCAGTGATGAATTTCGAGTTGAAAAATTGATGGTACTAGGCGACTGATAAAATAGATTTATCAGGAAGTCTTGATATTAGTGTTAATTAAAAAATCAGGGTGTGGTAAAGTTTACAGGTTCCGGAGATTACAGGTACGAGTACGAGTTGGGATTCAGTGTGTATGTACAACTGAGGGTGCTTGAAGATATCAATGGGTACTGGGTAATACTTGTAATATGGGTTTCGAATAGGTGTGATATGGAGTCCTTTGCGACTCAGGGAAGGGAATGAAAATGTTCAGTGTGTTTTGAGGTGCTGAGATACTTATAAGTATCAGTGGAATCAAAGTGGATATTAGTGATTATATCCAAACCAAAACTGAACCCTCATAACCTGAACCCAAGAACAATCCAAACCTAAACCAAGGGAGTGCCTGAGTATTAAGTGCCTGAAACCAATATGACAATGTTATTCAAGCCCCTGAAACCCGAATCCCTGAGAAGTCTTTGAAGAGTCTCAACTCGGAACAGACTAATGGTGTCCCTGATAAGTATCAGGGAGTGGACGAGAAGGGTGTGACTCAAGGAGCGATTAAGATAGTTGGTACTAGTCCTTGAAAATATAGGAAAGTTGCTGAGCCTTATCGAGTCGCCGAACCAAAAATAAAAACCAAATGGGTTTCAGAACATAATCACCCTGATATATCCCTAAAACCCCTCTCCGAAATTGGAGTTTCTGATGTTGAAACCCTGCTACCTGAAGACAAATGAACCTGAAACCAAGTCCCTGAACCCAAAGTAACAGTGAAAATGCGTGCCTGAAATCAGGGAAGTAGCTGTGGAGAATGGGTATTGTGTAAGGGAGTGTTGGAAGGATAGTTGTTAAGTGGCTAATGGGTTTCAGTGTTCACTGAAGAACACGAATCACAAAGTGTCAAAAGTGATTGCAAGAATCAGGCCTGAAGATTGCAACTCAGGAAGTGTGATTGGGAAACTAAGGTTTTCACAGCAGCTGTGTTGCAGAAAATGAAAGGATCAGTTGTGTTGAAGAGTACTAACCCGAGACCCTGAACCGTGGTCTCACTGAACACCCAAGTCCCTGAAACCCGAGCCACTGAGCTCTTGGTGACTAAACCCGAGTCACTGAAAATTTGAGAACCCAAAGTATTGATAACCACAACCAAACAACACACAACCTAAAGGTTCAAGTCTCTGAAAATCTCAGTGTGTACACACAGCTGGAATACTTGAAGTCATGTCCCTGAAACCCGAGCCACTGAGCTCGTAGTGACTAAAACCGAGTCACTGAAAAAATGATAACCCGAAGACCTAATAACCAGAGACCCTGGTGGTGTCAGTAAGTGTAATAGATTAATATCTTTAGGCTTAGCCTAAAATGAAATGTAATTCTTATGACTTATGGGAAATTCATATTGTAACTGAAAGCATATATGAGGGTGGACAATGGACACTGATGTATCAAATTGAACCAGGTCCCTAATTAGCTTTACCAGTTAATTTGTATCAGTGAATACTGATAAGAGTGTGAAAAAGAAGAAGGTCACTGATGTATCAAAATTGAACCAGGACTCATTCACACAAAACATATGAACCCAAGGCCTTGAACCTGGTCAGTGAACCCCGGTCACTAAACCCCTAAGTCACTGAACCTGATCATTGAACTTGAGCCCTGAACCCTTCTCACTAAAATTGGGCACTGAACCCCTGTCACTGAACAACCTGAACCCTCAGTCCTACACCTTAGGCTATTTGTATATTCAAATAGGGGGAGACTGTTGGGTCCAAAAATTGACCCAATCACCCTGAACAAGATTTGGAAATAAAATAGCCTAACTCACTAAATAAATAGTGAGTGACTCACTGATAAATAAATCAATAAGTGTTGTTTAGTGCTCTTTACTTACTGATACGGTGTCAGTGAGTAAAATATATGAGCTACAAACAACACCAGTGACACTAAGATTTTGAAAAATGTCTCAGTGATCCTGAAGACGCTATCTCTACATACAGACTGAAAAATATGGGTGGGAACTTCCAAGAGAAGAAGTCAAACAAGTACAAGACTTTATCATAAGAGTGGGAATATTGTGATGACACATTCAAAAGGATGGTTGGTGCTTTTCCAAAAGAGGAAGATGAAGATGGACCACATGGGGGACCACATGTCACCATCATCACATGTCTTGTATTATTAGTTCCTATATATGTCTGTAAATGTAATATAGATAGGTATGTATTCCAAAACAAACACAATACATAGTATTAGTTGTTAGGATCATCCTCTCATTGAAACACAAGCATAACTTTGATCAATGAGAGTTTATTTGTCATTCAATGGGGATAATATATCGAAATTATCCCCGTAAAAAGTTGAGGATGTTATCATGTAGTCTAGTTGGTAGTGAGAAATCTTGTAACAATTGTTCATCATTATTAATGAATGTGTTCTTCATTTTATCAAGATTTACTCAATTATTTGGACCAACAAGTGGTATCAGAGCAAGGTTGATTATAAAAGTTTTTTAATGTTAGGATTTAGTAAATCCAGAATATAAAAAGTCGGTCACCTCAAGTATATGTAATCGTTAGAAAGCTCGTAGTCGAGATTATTATAAGTTAAGTAGTATTTTGTTTAAGTAACACCGTGGAGGACAGACGGTCTTTACCCACCGTATGCCCGATCCACGGCCCGATAGGTGGCGATTTATGTAAAGATTATATATACTCTCTACCTTTCAAGGTAGAGTTGGATCTCATAATAAGACTTTTCTTTCTCTCACTAAAGTTCCCTAAACCTCTAACTTTCTCTCTAGAACTCTTTGTACGCCTATTTGATCTTATGGTTTAGTGTGTTTATGAAACCAATATGTTACAAATGGTATTAAGAGCCATGGTTTGATCATCTCTTACATATCTTTGGATTTCTAGTGACTTTTAGGTGGTTTTAGAGTTTGAAAAGTTTAGTGGTTTTGCATCATTGGATCATTTCTAGTGTTAAAGTTTGAATCTTGGGTGTAGTTTTATGTTTAGAATCATTGTATGTGTATGGGTTTTGATTTGTTAAGCTTGAATCATCGTGGTTGGGTTGTTTTGGATTGAAAAGTGGTGTTTATGTGTTTTTCTTGCTAGCGACTTAAGCCACGGATAAGTTATCTTGGTAGCGACTTGCTTTGTAATTTGGTAGCGAGTTGTAGTTGAAGGCCTTAGCGAGTTGAGCTAGCGACTTGTCTATTGAGACAAGCCGACAAACAGTACACTTAGTGGAGTCTCCACTACGGGTAGCGACTTGGTGAAAGTTAGTGACTTGTACTTAAGTTTGTTAGCGACTTGGTGTTAGCGATTTGGTGCTTAGCGAGTTGCTCTTTAGTGACTTGACAACTTAGCGACTTGGTGCTTAGCAACTTGCTGTCAAAATTTTACTAGCGACTTGGTGCTTAGCGACTTGGTTCGAGTTTTCTTAGTGACTTGGTTGACTCGTCTGTAATACGGTTTCTCTTGATTTAGTAAAATCCCGTGAAAGAATCTATTTCCGGTTTAATCATAGAGTTATAAAATCCCGCTTAATCATCATCATGTCTACCAACGTTCCTACAATCATCTCCACTGCTGTCGAGGATGTTCAAGCGGTGGTTCGGATACTCGTCCACCCATGCTTGATGAACCGACTACGACTCTTGGGCTCAACGAATCGATTGTCTTGTCTTGGAAAGGAAAATGAAGTCAACATTCTCAAATCCATTGATGAAGGACCGATCGGGTTGAGACTACTAGAGACTTAATTGATCAATGAAGATGGAACAATGATCTATGGAATTGATGGACCAAAGACATATGATGAGCTCGATGATAAGGAGAAAAGAGATTCGATGTCGATATCGTGGCTTCTAACATCGTACTTCAAGGTCTTCCAAAAGATATCTACAAGTCGATCAATCACAACACCGAAGCCAAGGCGGTGTGGGATAATGTCAAGATGCTTCTCTCGTGTTCGAATTAACTATGGAAGACAGAGAATCACAACTCTATGATGAATTTGAACACTTCAAGATGAAACCGATGAGAGTGTCTATGAGTATTACGTGAGATTCCACAAGCTTGTTAATGATATGAGGAACATCATAATGACTATGCCAAACATTCGGTGAACTCAAAGTTTGTAAACAACATGAATCCGAATGGCACAAGTTTGTCACTCGTGAAGCTCACTAAAGGATTGAAGAATAAAACTATGAGCAATCAGATGCCTTCCTTCTCCGAATGAGAGACATGCTATGTTTGAAAAAGGATTCTTAATCGGTTCAAAACCAACCAGGAGAGACAAGCTCATCGAATGATTCAACCGCTTTCTACTCAAACATTGGAATCACAACCAAAGCCTCACAAGTCATACCTATGGGTAATGGTAATCACAAACTCATTCCCGATCCAATGTTCAAACAAGTCGATGTCGATGCACACGTGGAAACTTCATTAATCAAGCGGCTCTCATGATCACCAAAACATGAACTCTCTCCACACACCAACAACAACCTCGAATAGCATCTAATCCACACAATCGAAACCGCCGAGATGGAAAGGTTATGGTGCGGCCGGTTCAAGAAAGGCGAGACGAACAAGGAAGAGGTGGGCCGGTAGAGGTTATGCCGCAAATCGAATAGGGAAGGAATGGAAACCGGTCAAGCTAAGCCAATCAAATGTTACAACTGTGGAGGTGAGGACATATTGCAAAGAAGCGACATCGCCAAAACGCCTCGTAATGCCGAGTACTTGTGGATAAGATGTTGCTTGTGCAAGCTCGGGATAATGGTGCGACTTTGGATGAAGAGGAGTTGTTGTTCTTGGTCGAGGAAATGCTAAGACATATGATGCGATGTGGATGAGCAACCAATTCGGAGATAGGCCATAATCATCGAATGCCTTTCAAGTAGCCGATTGTGATGCATACGACTGATGTTGATGAAGAACCCACTGCACAAACCATTTTCATGGCTAGCATTTCTACAATGGTCTCTCCTAAAGTCTCTTCATCACCACAAGTCTGGTCCATCCAAAGACAAAATCATTTCGAGGTATTAAAATTATACGATGAAGTTGATGAGCAAAAGATACGTAACAGTACAATCAACTGTAATTATTGAGTCGATATTGAAAATATAGGTAATATCAATGTTGTCCCATATGATCAATATATGAAACAAAGTGAAAGAGATTGTACCAAGTGATGTATCTTATGCGATCAATAATGACTATGCTTTTGGCGAATACATTGCACGTGCCCCGATGATTCTCGTTATTTCGAACTTAATGCTTATAAAGAACGTGTTGCTATTTATGAACAACGTGCTAAGTTTGAATTAACCTCCGTGAGCAGGAAATGGATGACCAAATGTGTACAACTATTAGAAAAGTAGGTTTAGAGAAGAAGTATTGAAACAAGAGTTAAACTCCTTACAAGATAAGCTTTCTAAAACGCTAAGCAAAACAAGAACTTCAAGAAAATGTTAATATGCTTAAGCAAGAATTCAAAGTTAAGGAATCAAAACTTTTGAATGATTTTTCTAATCTAAAACCTTGAAGAACAAGCTTGAAAATAAGTTGTACGTATAAGGAAATACCATTCAGGATCGCTTCACTTAATCACTAAGCATAGAGTCTTAAGCGATAAGCATAGCATTCCCTTATTGAGGAACCAAATCCAGAGGTCATTAAGAAGGCTAGAAATGCTCATAAGGTTCTTTATGATGGCAATGAAATCCTTAAGCCTAGACAGAAACCTAGTTGCGTTGAGTGCACTGAGGAAGATAAGAAACTAGATGATCCTAAATGTAAAGAGAAGAAAATAAATATCACACCCCATGATTACAAGAAGGAGAATTGGATTTCCTTGAACATGTTTTAGCCTCAGACGTTGTTAACACCCGAACAAGTGTTCGGAAAAAGGATTTAGATAAGCAAAAATAGAGAATCTTGTTGTAACTAACCCCCCTTTAGGAAAATGCCTTCACGACGTGTATCCTCCCAATACACCAATGCATTTAGTTCCTAGGACTATTGCCACTAAAAGCTAGACCTTAATCGGTCAATATGTTATTTTTCAACTATTTGTTGATTTTGAGAAAACTTGTAAGAAAAGGATCACACCCATCGGTATAATCAAGGGGAAGGGTTTTGAGCAAACGAAGAATGTTATTTAAGCTGAAGTCATTCATTTCTTTAAACAACTAAAAGATCATTTTGAAAGTCTTAAAACGGGAATGAACTTAGACATTAAAGAAATGGAAAAAGGAGCTTGATGCAATGATAGTTGAGGTTAGTGACTATGAGCGAGCACTAAAATATAATGAGATTGAGAGGAAGAACTTGCATACATTGAATCTATCTTAAACCACAAAGATCTGAAACGTGATCAATTTATATCAATGTGCAGGTTCCCTCTTGTATGTGCAAAACTCTTTCAAATCTCAAGGCACATATTGAGGGGGAGCAAGTTTATGAAAACCTCATCCTTCCCTTATATGCTTTATCTACCTATTTTTATCAGGGAAGTGATGTTGATATCTTTTGGAAAATGGTAATTAAAGAAGTTAATTCTTTCTCTTGCCTCCGTGTGCAAAACGATTTCAAACTCTTGATGCACATGTTGAGGGGGAGCTCGTGTTCTAAAAATATCAAAACAATTCAGGTACAAAATGCTTTGATAATATTTCACAAGTATCTGGATTGATTTTTCAAATGGTTTTCAATTGGTTCCAATGGCAGATGAACAATACCAAATAGACCGACCAACTTTACTTTATGTATGGTGATATAAGGATGATTAAGTTAGGTATTTGTTCCCATGATCCGAGAATCGGAGGGATCTACCAGGACAATCCACTAGAAAGTGTAGAAGTCCTTAGGTATATTGAAAAAGGAGAAAAATGAGATATGGGAAGAGTGCGGATGAGTCCGAGCTAGTAATGGAATAAACCCAACAAGGTTCTAGCTATGAAGTCTCGGTAAGCAATCAAGGGTTGAAGAATGAAAAGAATTGAATGAGAAAAGGGTGAAACAAATAGCCCTCCAATTATTTAACCTTAGGCGTAAACCGGGTTCAATACATATGCTCTTGGTGTTTACTAAGGTAACACGGTATTGAAGACAAGACATCATGGACCCATGATGCACCGCACTAAACTTCCCAAAGCTACTCAAGTTCCTCTTAAAAGGGCTTGTTTCATTCTCACGGGAGCCTACATAATCTATCGACTTTCTGTTAGAGATTGTTGATATTGAAGAAGGAGACCTCTCCCTAGTCTCCGATACAGATCCAAATATGCACAAATTGAGTCTAGAGCCACGAGATCATCCATAAATCTCATTAGGACACATTCAATGAAGACTCTCTGTTTCACACAATGCGGAAGAGAGATTATATCTTGAGTCCCACGCATTATCCTTGTGGTATTGCCGAACATCCGAGTGATATGTAAAAATATTCACAATGAAGATGGAAAGCCTTCGAGCCAACATCAAACAAGCTCCGGTAGGTGGCATGTGAGATCTATTCAATAGATCAACCATGTGACAACCGAATGAAACAATGGGGCGATTCAATCTTTTGAATCAATCTCGTTCAGTTATGGATTGACGGATACCTTTGAAAACCGGTCATTGTGCTTAAAAACTCTTTTCTTTAGCACATCGACCGTGTACGAATATTTCAAATCAAAAGGTGTTTTATGATTGATAATTGATTTTCATTAAAACCTTTGTTGTATTGCAAAAACAATTTCTATTGAGCAATACACGATTGTTTTCAAATCTCTTTTATCAATCGGTGAATCTCTATTCATTGGTTCACTCACTCCGTGTTGTCTTCTTTGAGACGTTCGGTTTGAGAACAACTAGAGCGTACCGAAACCTTGTCAAGGAAATTCTTGAATTATACCGATCACGACAAGATGCTTGTATCGATCAACGGGAACCGTAGGTCGTGTACCTCAATTCAACGAAGTGTTCAAAGACACTTTCGTGTGATTTATTGCTAAATTGTTGTATGCGTGTACGCCCCACGTTTGTACCGATCGAATGAAGCGGTCAATCCATAGCCGCATGCTCACACACAACACATTCATTTCCAAAGAAAATGATTAGTGCATCAATGACTCGATATTATCACTCCATGCTTCGCTACGCCGCCAATATCATGAATCAACAAAGCTTCCGCTACTCGATGAGAATATTTCTTGATCCGAATGTGAGCATGTCGGTCCGAAAGTCACAACATCACATAATACCAACACCACAATGGATATCTCGAGATTTCTTGTCACCGATGATCTCAAACGGCTCAAAACTCATTATCACGTGGATCGTTAAAAGACCTCCACTTGGATTAACCTAACATGCAATGTGAAGAATCAATGACTACGAGCTTTGAGCAAAGTACAACATCAAGAATGCAAGAACAATTTTTAATGTAATATCTGTTTGTATTCAATATATGTTTAATGTGTGTTTGAGGTGACCTCCCTTGGGGAGATTGTTAGGATTTAGTAAATCCGAATATAAAGAGTCGATCACCTCAAGTATATGTAATCGTTAAGCTCGTAGTCGAGATTATTATAAGTTAAGTAGTATTTTGTTTAAGTAACACCGTGGAGGACGGACGGTCTTTACCCACCGTATGCCCGATCCACACCCGATAGGTGGTGATTTATGTAAAGACTATATATACTCTACCTTTCAAGGTAGAGAGTTGGAGCTCATAATAAGACTTTTCTTTCTCTCACTAAAGTTCCCTAAACCTCTAACTTTCTCTCTCTAGAACTCTTTGTACGCCTATTTGATCTTATGGTTTAGTGTGTTTATGAAATCCAATATGTTACATTTAAGCCGCTCTAAAACGTTTTTAAATCAGGATCCCTATGGCTGAAATTGATGTACCCCAACTAGTCGATAAAAAGGGTGGAGCTTATTCAGATGTTGCCCCTAGACTTGAAGTTGGTAAATTCAACAAATGGAAAAAGCGTATGCTTTGGTATTTGATTGGGATGGAACCTTATTATATCAAGTGTATAAATGAGGGTCCATTTATCCCAAAGACTGCAAGGTTTGCCTAAACTCAAACTCGCCGGACTCGGGATGAGAGGAGAGTGGTCAACCATGACCAAAGGCTCAAAAGTATCATCATATCATGTCTTCCGATGATATTATGGAGTCGGTTATAAGTCGTAGTACAACTTAACAAACACAGGATGACCTAGTTCATAGCCATGAAGGCCCATCCGATACCAAGGAAAACAGGATAATGAAACTTGAGTATAACACCTTCGTGGCTAAGGACTCGTAAACTCTATCTCAAACTTACACCCTGTACAAAACTCTTTAAATGAACTGCCTAATGATGGTGTTAAGTTGTCCAAACATGAAATCAATGTTGGTTTTGTCAAGAGTCTCCGAGAAGTGGTTGAATTTCTCTCGGGGACTTAGGAATGCTAACCATATCCGTAATCTTGAACTTCCCGAAATTTATGGAAATTTGTCTATGAGGAAAACCTCATCAATGCACGATACCGACTTAAAGAAGTATTAGGAAGTCAAGAAGTCCCGACCACCACTTCAACACCTATATCAAGCCGCTTTTCTAACAATGTGGTTCAAGATTTTCAAGAAAATTCAGATGATGAGCCCGATGAGAGATCAAGTGAGGAGTACCTAAATGACCGAACGTTGAATTTCGTGAAAGGGTACTCCTTGCTAACTCTCGAGGTTTATAAAAGAAACAAAGGTTTTCAAATGCTAAAGCAAATGAGGACACCGAATGCTTTAAGTGTCACAAAAGAGGTCATTTTGCAAAAGACTGCTTTTCAAAAACAATTTCAACCTCTTACAAACCATCGTGGTCAAATCGCCCCTCGTGCTTTAGCAAATTTCAACCAAAATCTATCGGCCTCATCAAAACTTTCAAAACAAACCGACCAAAACAAAACCATTGATTTTAAGCTAAGTATAGGAAAGTCAAAGCTAAGCTTGCATTGCTTGAGGCCAGTCCCTCGAAACAACAAAAATGTTCAATGCATGCGTGGTAAAAACAAAGGCCTTGTTATCAAACCTTCGTGGGATGAAGAGCCGCCTCATCTCGATGATGAAATGGTGCATGTCAAGCATCGATGGCCCTCTCGAGGAAGACAAGCTAGTCGTTGGGAAAAATCATGCCAGAATGGAGAATGGGTCAACATCACAATGAAGAAGGTAAATATTCTACTTTCTATGGATGATGACTCGATTGGCGCCTTATATGAACTATATCAATATTGACCTTAAGTTTGTAGAGGAGCAACGATTAAATCTTTTTCTAAGTACAACAAGTTAAGTTTTGAATTGAATAAGTGTAGGGATGAATTATCATAAAACAAGCTAAGCTTCGAGTCCGCCACTTTACAAATTCAAAACACTAAACTAGTCAAAAGAAATCAAGCTCTTCAAGATGAACTAAAAGGGAAAAGAAATCATTGAAGGTTGGATCGCTAAGAATCCAAGGGTCTTTGATGTCTGGGAGCCCCCAAGAGCAAAAGGAGAGTCATAGGTGAAAATCATCTCCTCGAATCTCACAACAAAGACCGTAGTCCCAAAACATTTGTGTCCGGTGGCATGATTACCAAGATGTTGACTATTCCCAAGCCCGCCGATTGGATTGAACGGGTTAATCCCGAGAGTAAGCTTCCAAATTTTGATTATGGAAGAATTTTAGAGCTCGAAAGTCAAGCTCTAAAGAGCATGCTTGATTCCCGATGTGCCCAAGAGTATCGAACACATCTCCGAGTCTCAAGTCAATCTCAAGCACCACTTCCACCCCCGAACCTCTTCGTGGTCCGCTCCTAGCTCGAGCTTACTCCATTACAATACAATCCACACTCACCTAAAGTGAGGTCCGGACTTGGTAGAACCATTCGAAAAGACCATCAAAACCAATTCAACAAGAATCTACCCCACCGAGACTTCCACATCCTTTGTCCTCATCAAGTCGACCAAATTCAACGATCGATCGAACTTGTGAGGAAGCTAACCGACAAGATGAAATCCATCGAAAATTCCTCGAATCAATCAAGGAAACAAAGTCGATTCCTCTAGTTCCTCAAAGCCAAAAGCCACCACCAAATCCAAGCAAAGTGTGATCTATGCCACTATACTAGTCATACCATCGACAATCGTTATAGAATCCTTTTTGTATGATCCGCAAAAGGATGATCACAGAACTTATGATCACTTACAATATGTAAGTTCACTCAAGAAAGCAAACTATACCAAAGTTGGTCATCGTATGCTTCATCCTCCAAGACCGCTCAAAAGTTTAGAGCAAAACCCTTTCCTCCTTGCCCACATCTGGCTTTAATGATCATCATCCCGATGATTGTCTCATGAACACATGCCGTGATATTTGCGGAACCAAACTCATGAGACATCCCAAAGATGACAAAGTGTCATCCAAGAAAGGAGAAGTTCCAAGCAACCCAAAATCACCGAGTCATCCTCGCCTCCGAATGCAAAACCCGTGGTAGCACAATGCACTCAACCACCGACCATGAGTCAATTGCCAAATTCAAATGACCTTTAAGCCCAAGCCCACTAGTATGTGGGTCGCAAGAGAAACTAATCCAGTTTACCATTTGTGCAGAGACACGCCAGGAGCCTATTTGGCATCTAGATAGTGGATACTCAAGCATGACCGGTGTTAAGGAGTATCTACACAAATATGTAAAGGAACCAAGACCCAAGGTAGTATTTGGTGATAACTCATCATGTCCCATCAAGGTTATGGTTCAAGATATCGCAATGGAATAGTTTCTCTAGAATAGCTTATGTCAATGGTCTCAAATACAATCTCATCGATGTCACCAACTCGTGATGCAAAGTACATTGTGCAATTCAATGATAAACAAGGCACCATTTTCAATGCCAACAAAGAAGTTGTGTTGATAGCTCCTAGAAGAGATGATTTTATGTCTTAGACATGTCAACACTCTCTCAAAATGGAACTTGTCTCTTTGCCAAAGCCATCAGAATTATCAATTGGTTGTGGCACAAGAGACTCTCACACTTAAATTTCAAAACATCAACCACTTGGCAAAACAAAACAAGGTCCTTGGCTTACCATCACCGGTTTTGCAAAAGATAAACCATGCTCACTGTAAAAAGGCAAACACCAAAGAGCATCTTTCAAAACAAAACAAAATTTCTCAATCAAAAACGCTTTCACCTCCGTGCATAAGGATCTCTTTCGACCGGTCGGTCCTAGATCAATCCAAAGATGAGAAGTATACACTTGTCATTGTTGATGAGTTTTCAAGATACACTGGGTATACTTTCTTTCCAAAAGAGTTAGGCAATGACACTATAATGTCATTCATCGTGAACATTGAAAACCGTAATGACATTATCATTAAACAAATCGAACCGACAATGGCATCGAAGTTCGAATGACGAGCTTGAGAATTTCGTGATGAAAAGGAATCTCCCAAAATTTTCATCTCCTTACACCCCGAACAAAATGGGTAGCCGAAAGGAAAACAGAACTCTCATTGAGGTCGCTAGAACTATGTTAAATGGCTCACTTTATCAAAACATTTCGGACAAGCAAATAAAACAAATTGTTACACTCAAAACAGTCAATCATTGTCAAAAGACATAACAAAACCCCATATGCGATATTCAAAGGTAGACTTCGATATCAACTACTTTCATGTGTTCGATGTCCTGTTTATTCATAACTACAAGGATCATCTAGGAAATTTTGATGTTAAAGTCGATGATGGTTACTTTTAGGTTACTCACCGATCTCCAAAGCCTTCAGTATTTAACACAAGGAGACAACAGTCGAGGAAACCTTTCATGTCACCTTTGATGAGAGTGTAGAAAGTATCAGTTCACCAACACCTCGATGGAGGAAATAGAATTGATAACTCATCAAGGTATCCTCCGATGAGTATAACATCGAAATCAATTCCTCATACCAAGTTGATGCCGACATCTCATATTATGTCTTGCCTCAAACCGTCACAACCAACTATCGTTGAATTCATTGATAATCAATCGCCCTCGCCGATAGGTAACATCAACCAAATGTTCAGAACCGTGATTCATGAACCCCAACTCGAACAAGACATCTCAACAGATGTTCTTAATGATTCGTGGCTCATGCACTTGAACTCACTCCCGAGTCTCCAGTGATCTCTTCAAGCTCGATCCTAGACCACAAAGTAAGTGGACAAAATCTCGTGACATTGAGTTGTAAACATCATTGGTGAACCCACCGAGGCATGCTCACTAGAAGCATGGTCGCGGTTAACCGCAGCTTCAACCAATGAATGTCTATATCCCGATTACCTATCGATATAGAACCCAAAAGTGTCACCGAGGCTCTAAAACACCCAAGCCGGGTTCGTGCCATGCAAGAAGAACTTCAACAGCTTGATAAAACAAGGTCATGACCTTGATCAAATGTCCTCGGGATGTCATTGTCATAGGAATGAAGTGGGTTTTCATAAATAAACCGATGAAAACGGCATGCTATTAAAAACAAAGCGACTTGTAGCCAAAGGTTACACCAACAAGAAGGCATTGACTATGATGAGACATTTTCTCTGTTGCAAGAATGGAAGCCATTAGATCTTCCTTACATATGCTACCTACATGAACTTCAAAGTTTACCAAATGGATGTAAAAAGTGCATTCCTAAATGGTGAACTCAAGGAAGATGTGTATGTTCAAGAACCCCTAGCTTTGAGAGTAGTGAATTCTCGACTATGTCTCAGAAGCTTGATAAAGCCCTTTATGGACTAAAGCAAGCTCCTGTGGCATGGTATGAAACTCTCTCACTTTCCCGATTCAAAACAAGTTTGTCGAGGAAAGATAGACAACACATTGTTTATCTACGTGACAAAACAAGATGTGATATCGTCCAAGTATATGTTGATGACATCATCTTTGGCTCAACAAACTACACTCCTTGCAAACAGTTTGAAAACCGATGACAAAGAAGTTTGAAATGAGCATGATGGGTGAACTCACATACTTCCTTGACTACAAATCGTGCAAACTGATAAAGGAATTCCATCACCAAGAGAAATACACCGTAAATCTCTTGAAGAAATATGAGATATCCGATCGTGCCTCGGTGAAGACACCAATGGTCCCTCCTAACAACCTTGGACCCGATCTCACCGGCAAATCACCAATCAAACCCATTTCGTAGGATTGTTGGCTCATCGATGTATCTCACCGCTTTGCACTGCATATATAATTCTCACCATCTAATAGCAAGATATCGCCTAATCCCAAAGAATCTCATCTCACCGCAACAAAAGAATACTAAGATACCGAAGGGAACTCCAAGCCTTAGACTCTAGTATCCAAAGTGCTCGTGGTTTGACCTCAAAGGATATTCGATTCGATTATGCCGGCCGCAACATGGACAAAAAAGTACCTCGTGGTCCCGTCAATTTCTTGGAGGAAAACTAGTCCGTTGAGTGCTAAAAAGCAACAATCGGTGGCTATATCTTCACCAAGTCGAGTATGTTGTCACGCAGATGTCAGTGCCAATGTATTATGGATGAAAAGTCAACTCGGTGACTATGACATCCACTACAAATGGTACCCATCTTCTCGTGACAACACTTGTGCGATTGCTATTCCAACAACCCCGTCTCTTCACCAAAGAACCAAACACATTGATATTAGATATCATTTCATCAGACCACATAATGAAAGGAGACATAGAACTTCATTTCATCCCTACCGAACATCAACTTGCTAATATCTTCACCAAACCTTGATGAACCTACCTTCAGAGATCGAAGTCAATTGGGAATGCTAGACATTGAAAGTCAGCAACCTGAAAACCAATCCCAATCTCAGTAAATTTTCCCTAAAATGGTTCATCCTCCCTAAACAAAACCTCAATAATAACCTTCTCACTGAATGAGTAAGACTCATTCAGGGACCCTGACTCTTGATATTGAGCATTGAATGAGTAACTAAATGCACCAAGTATTAGTTACTTAAATGTCCTAGGTTGGTAAACACACCAATTAAATATAGGAATATATGTCTCTCTATCTTACTGTCAGGGGTCCCTCAAACTTACCCAATCCCACTTGGCATTAAATGCCTCCCCTCTCACATGTAATATCTTATTGATATTTTATAGTTGCAAAATGCACTTTTATCGCAGACCGCAATCGCCTTGAAAATCGGGATTTTACAGTGGGTAGTGGAGTGGTGGCATTAAATGTGGAAATTCAAAACGTTTTCAAAAACTGACTTTACAAATCCACATTTGTGCATAAACTACCCCTCTCATCACTCTATAAATACCCCTCACAAAATCTTTAAAACACACACAAAGTATTTCTGCAACAAAACGCTGTCAAAATCTCTTTCAAACCAAGAAATCTTTGTGTTCTTCAAACCTTTTTCTGAAAAACCTTCTCTGTAAACATTTACTAGAGTTTTTCATCACAAACTTGAGAGATTTAACACTCCTTGATTGTTCTTGTCAAAAATATTTTTTTCAAAACCCTAAAACTTTTAATGGAAATGGCAAGAACACAATCTCTTGGGCTTGCACAACAAATGGTAGGGGATCTCAAGAACGTTGAATTTAAAACCAATAATGTCATAGGCAATTTTGAATACCCACAAATGTCCCAACCTATAAGGACATAATGAAATTTTGTTCAACCGCCCAACGAAAACGGCCTTTGTTTAGTGTCCTCTATATTGTACTCAAAATCGTCACACCTCACCGGGGGAAACACGAGGTGTAACGGAAAGGAACATAAGCACAAGATAATAGAACATACCAACGTTAAGATTAAAAGAAAGAGTACACCATTACAATACCGCTTTAGCCGACATTGGCAAATATATTACAAAGTTTAGTTCCCAAAATATTATGCTCTAATACATAATGATTTGTATTGACAAGTGAAAACTTCATTATGCAAGACCGGTAGAAAAGCTTACTAACGATCACCGAAATGCATGAGAGAAAACGAGTCAACTATGAAAATAGTTGGTGAGTATACACGTTTCGTAAAAATTAAGAAACTCGTAAGAGATATTCAAAGGTTTCGGTCATCGGAAATAGTCCACAAAGCAAAGGCATTGTAAATCCACTCAGTCCCAAGTTCCACCCATACAAAACTTGCAACCTGTGTGTTCACAACCCATTGCACGAAATATAGTGTGTCAAGTAGTCAAGTATAAGTGGTCATAATAGTTCACAATATGGTACCACGTATATAATAATGTATGCCGTGAAAGCCCCTAGAATAAATAATATGCGGCCCCAGAATATAGTGAACGAGAGGTTGGCCGACCTCTAATAGCGCTTATCCATACTACCTACTAATAGGAGACTAACAATGCGAATGTATGAACGGTACATCATACAACTATTATATACAACTAAGAACACTCCGAACATGGGAGAATTTGCACCGCTCCGAACAGGGAGACTTAGATTGAAAATGTCTGCTCCCATAGGGAGACATTTGCTCGACCGGGAGGCTTTAAGTTGCTCAACAAGTGGAGACTTTGTACGCCCACCAATAAAGTGAGACTTTTAAGGTCATAGCAAGTACGGTTCAATAAGTTCAAACAAGTCATAGGTTCGTAATTATGTTTAAGGATTTGATTCGAGTTCACAAGTTCTAATCAAACAAGTTAATAAAAGTAGTAATCAATTTAGCTCAAGAATGGTTCATGCATTTAGCCCCAAAATATAGTAAAAACGGTAAAAAGGGGATGTGATTACTCACCTGTTGCAATAGTTATGATGACAGAGTGGATGCACAGAAATGAGAAGCAACTCTCTAACCGCGACCTATTATGAATGATATGCTCTAATATAAGTCATGAAACAATGTCGTGCATGCAAACTCATACGATATCCATACCACTTGTACACTTTTGAAATATAAAGTTTATTGTCGAAAAGTAATCTTATAACGTCTTGACAATTTATAAATTACTTTACAAGTATTTACGTTGAAACGATATCCCACGATAGTCTTTTAGTGATTTATTATGAAATTACAGCCGTCAGAAACAATGTCATTGAAAATTTCATGAAAGTGAATAAACGGCCCCGAAAAAAGCTAGTCAGAATGATGCACGCCGAGCGCTAGAAAACGAACTCAACGGTTTTGGAAAGCTTGTATCATTATCTCAAAGTTTTAGCATTTAAATTTTCATCCTAGAGGTCTCAATCATGGAGAAAAATATAGGTTAAGTATGGTACTTGTGTCCAAAATATCATTTAAGGGTGGTTTTCGGCTAAGTTTAAGTAATCATATTTTATTCATTACAACTCCGCTTAACGAACGGTCGGACATTTTGGAAAATAGGCTAGGCGTACTCACTTTTACTAGAAGACATCATGTTATAAAAAGTACTACATCCATGTTAAAAACGACCCTCAACATGGTCCTTCGTGGCCGTAATATTTGTCTAATAGAAATATATTAGTTTTTCTTATATAATATAGTTACGGCAACTTTATGTAAACGCGTGTAATTTAATCGTTAAGTCCGCTTTCACGCTTTATATGTCCTTAGCTCAGATCAAAGTATACTAATATATTTTTGATAAGTCGACACTTTTCATAACGCCTAAGCCTCATTTTTGACTCGCATAAAGTGGACGAACATGCTGAATTTTTAGGATTTATAGTTTTCGTCGCCTAACTTGAAAAATTCATATCTTCTTCGTTATAACTCCGTTTTAACCCGTTCAAGCGACCACGGTTTCGTTTTAAAGTATATTTTCTAATTATCTAGGCCAAAAAATTTTACTTACTGTCGAAAATTCCAGAATTTAAAAATAAGATCAGACCTCTAAATAAAGTTGTCGAAATGAGTTTTTCTCGCGTAATACTTATTCTAACCACTTCAATTCAACGCCAAAGCTATTCTAAACCTACCATACACCTTCTTAGGGTGTCATGGATTCCTAGACATCATCAAAAATAATATGCTTCAAGGGATAATTATAGGATGATTATATTTCTTAATAAGTAATAAAAACAATAAAAGTGGTATAGATTCACATGTAACTTGCATGTTTTCTTTCAAGCACAATAAAATGACCAAAGTATGAATATGAAAGATTGAAAATGATCATGAAATGCTTACTTGAATGATTATGTGAAATAGATGATGAAAACCTTATTAATCTATAGGTTTATATTTCAAAACCTTAACATAGATCACTAATAGAACTTGATAAACACTTGAGCTAGAAAAGTTTCATGGTTTCCTTTGTTCTTCTTGTATGGCCGGTTATGGAAGAGGAAATGAGGAAGGATTTATTTTCTTTACACCTTTGAATTGTATGATGTATGTGTTTTAATTATGATATGATCTAGTACATTGAAAGTATTAAACAAATATCTTAGTCTATAATTGTTTATGTGTAAAGCTAGTATATAAGATATTATGCAAAATGGTGTGTCATAGGTTTTTGGTCGACAAAGGGGTAAAAGAAAGAAAGGTGGTGACTTTTTAATATATTAATGTATAAAAGTGTAAGTATAGTAGGTAAATTTTATGTATAATTTAGTATTTAGGGTAGCGTTAGCTAGAAATAAATTTTAACGGAACAAAATAAAATATATCGATGTCATAAAAATTATAAAAATACATTTCTTACAAGAATTGAGTGAATAAATAATTATCGAGTTGAATTTACGAAAACCGTCGTAAATATTTATATATAACAATTTATATACAAAATAAATTTAAAACACCGGGTAAACTAATAATATAATTTTTATAGTCTTAAAATGAGTATAAAAATATATTAGGATTATTTTTGGAAGTGCCGGATCAAATGTTCAAAATAAATGATCGTGCGATAGCGTCTATTTAATATGAAAATTACACGTTTAATGTAAAATGCAAAATCATGCATGAACTACTATGATGACAATGATACTAATGAAATGTAGACTAAACCTAGTCTATATGAAATGTCCTTGATGAAATGTTCATGAATTCACAGCTAAACCATTAAGGTTTCGCGAATTCGATACTCGTAAACCTAGTTTACAAAAAAAAAACAATGAAATAGTAAATGTGAGAAATGACCGGAAATTGAGAATTGTGACAAAAACCTCCTCAGGGAGTTTTGGGCTACAGCCACGGCCTATGACCCGTCACCCTCAACTAATGAGATGCACCTAAGACCACCTGTGAGTATCTCATTAAGTTCACCTGCTTAATGGGAAAGATCACCACCCCGATTACAAAACTTTTGCACCTCAACAGGTTAGACTACAATAAGGAGTTTATGTCGCCCATCCCGAACCCTCCACGGTGAAGGATGGGTTAAAACAAATAGTTTTGGATCCAAAATTTTGGACAAGACCCCAACCACTAAAAACTCATTTCCCACGGCTTGGAAGATCCTCGCTCACATTTGTGATTCGTGTCTCTTGGAACTACTTATCAACCGAACAAGTTAACTCTATTCACTGATGATGGCATACTGTTTGATGAATGCGGTTAATGTCGATATCGGGGAGATCATTTACAAGGATCTTGTAGCTGCCATCGAAAGAAAACTAGGACTAAATACATTTGTATCCTAGGTTTGTCTCATGTGCTTGCAAGTGTTACTGGGTTGCAATTACCCCTGTGAAGAAAATTTTGGTGCTATACCGTATCCCCAGTCAATCTAATTTTCAAAAGACCCATCCCAAGTCACTAATATTGTATTGACGGCCCATATGATTGCCGCAACAATCGTAGGATTCAAAGTCTCCAAACCCCCTCCTAAAAAGAGAAAAGGAAGTCTCGACTCAGACTAAGCCCAAACCCTAGTCTCGTGGCCCCGAGGCTTCGTGAACACCGCCAAAAGGCAAAGAAGACCCAAGACCGACCGCCACCCACTGAGCCCAATCATCATCCACCCCGGTGACAACGGCGACACCGATACATCACAACTGCCCTTGGTCCCAACTACTACTCCCCAAGATCCGTAGGAAACATACAACCTCGGCCGTGTGGAGCGCTTCCACCACGCCCAATGATGACATTAGCAAATCACAAACTTTGTCCGAGGGCACATCGAATGATCCCAAAGACTCGTAGGAACTAAACAACCCAATGATAGGGATATCACCGCCATCGACTCCGCTTAAAGGCACCGAGCAAACCCATAAGTGTCTCGTGGGTCTCTGGGGACAAAGACTCTGAGGAAAGAAACAACCTACCGATATGGAACCCATCACCAATCCCGACTCGAGAAGACACTGGAAACACCCATTAGTGTCTGAGGGGTCAAAGGGGGGCAAAGACTCAGAGGGATTAATACCACCCGCTGATACGGAACTCATCACCCCGACCTTGTTAACTATGGCTGATGTTGCTGAGATACTATTTTCTGATGAAGAGCATGTCGAAAGTGAAGATGAAATTCTATCGCTAGGGAAGAAGTGGACGCCGATGTTCAACCCGAACAAGAGCATCAACCGATCCATGTGAGCCTAAAGAGTCACCTTCCATCAAGACAATGACTCTAATTCCTTTTCATCCAGCTCGATGAATTCACCGCTTTGATAATATTCTTCCAATCACCGAAAGGCGCTAGTTATGTGGATCACCAAAGCTTCAAGAAAGCTATATTCGGGGTCATCGACACACGCGGGATCAACATATCAAGTCGCCGCAAGTTATGCCGATCTAGAATCCGATGTGCTCACTTTCAATGCTAACATTGATGAGCACGAGATATCATGTACGAGCAACTTCATAGATTGTATGATAACCTCGACTAAGTTTCTTAAACATCTTCGTGGTTGTGGGACAAAATTGATGAAATTAGGGACCTGGTCAAAGAAGACCCAACACTCAACTCAAAAGTGTTGAGGCTATCGAGGCTTACTTGAAGAATTCCTCGACCTCACCGAACTAATCAACATGCTCAAGTCTACAAATGTTTAGGGTCTTCAATCTTCGCCCGCCTCTTCTGTGCAACACTGGGTTCCTTGGATGCTCAGGTGACCTCTCTCGCTAAGGCATCATCCTCCATGGCTTGGAATCTTGGGCCACGGATGACTGCTTTGGAATCATCTCAGTTAACTGAGAAACAAGTCACCGCCTTTCGCAGGATACTACCGACATCAAGGCTATTCTCACTAAAATTTATCAAGCCTTCAAAGGTCAAGCCACCCAAGCTCCCCCAGGCTCAAGCAACTCTTGCTCTCACCATGTCATGCTAACAATGAGGGGAGAAGACCATCAAGAGACTTCCTCTCACACCGGTGGGGAGCCACCAACCATCCCCTCGCTATACCAATTTCATCAAGACCACCAACATCATCAACAACAACAATAATGACGGTGATCACACCAATAACAACAACAACACCACCGGTAGCATCATCTTCTTCACCTCAGACAAAGGAAAAGGCATAATGCAAACACCACCGAGCCCGAGAAGATTCCCTATATGATCGGTAACATCGAGCACCGCTACCCCACAACAAACTAAGTGCCTACCTTGCAAAGGAAGAGAGGAAAGAAACTTGTCGAGGAGGAAAGAAAGAGCAGATAAGCACCGGTAAAAGTTGTCACCGAGAAGTCGAGAATATTGAATCGATCCTACTAAGCTTCAAAAGGGTCAGCCGACAAAAGTTCAAGGATGCTCAGATGCTAAGATGGTCGAAATGAGAAAGCAACTGAAGAAAAGACAAGGAAAGCTGCAGCCATCAGGAAGGCAAGAATTGATCACTACAATCGGTCAATGATTAATAGAAGGTCGCTCGAGAAAATCACAGATGTCGAATCATCCCCAAGTCCAAACCATCGCCATGAATGTTTACAAAGGGATGACAAAGATATTTTGAGGTTCATGATCCCCAAAATTCATTAACTTTGGGATCACCGAACTCATGAGCCGGGTCCAATAATTGAAAAGAAGCGTAACGTGGTGGTTAAGGAGTCGATGAAAATGCTCAGAAAAGATATGAAAGATCGAGGGATGCACCAAGACAACTGGGATTCACCGCTTTAATTACACCACAAGGATCTCAACCTCATCCAAAAGGGCAAGAGAAAGAGAGTTGAGTTCCACCGAGATCAAAGTGCTCGACTTGAATGCAACAGAGCCGCCTAAAGGTGTGAAATTTGTTAACTGTCTTCAGGATTGAAAAGCCTCGAAGAGGTCTTTTCTTCATTGATGTCTATGGAAACCCAACATTCCAAAGGTGGAGGACATAGATCTTGCCGAGTACCTACAATGGCAAGCTATCTACCAAAGGGCCTCTCAAATCAATACTCCGTAAAATGAAAGGTTCGCAAAGACCGAACGCTAAGATTAGAGAGCACCCCGACAAAGAAGCACTCCTCAAGAAGAAGGTTGCTTGAAGCACTGGGATCCATCTTGATTGACATCATTATCATTTATCTTTTGTACTAGTGATAGAACCATGTAATTGATCAATATACGATGTATGTTTTGTTAAAATATTCAAGGTTCCTTATTATGTTCATTAGTACATTCAGCAAAGAAGAAGCCATTTGCTCACTTACACCGATCAAACACTTAGGCTATTTGTATATCCAAATAGGGGAGACCGTTGGTTCAAGAATACCCAAACCCCTTAATCTAGGATTTGAATAGAAAATAACCTAAGTGTTTAGACCGTTAAACACTTAACAATGTCACCGAGTGCATAGTCTCTCTGAGCCATCTTCGAGATACTCAAGATGAGGCGAAGAAGAAGTCTCTCCACTCAAGAAGGCGGAACTTAAAGGGTGAAGACCGAGTCAAGAAGAAGATGGTGGATTCAGCGAGTGATGATAATAACTCACCGAATCCCTAAGACTCCTCTCCAACTATTTACATCAAGACAAACCAAGTAGAAGATCAAGGATATGAAGATCAAGAATGAGCGGGATAAGGCGGATAAGTTTGAATCGACAAGACTAAGTCCTTATCAACCAAAGTCAACTTTCCTCGAATGGCAAACGATCGTGCCTGTCATCACCGACCTTTGAAAGCGGCCTTGTCTCTTACCTAAAATAGTCTTTAGAATGTGAGACAAAATACATCAAGATTTTGTCTTCAGAAGTTGTCATTTGTCACTTAGAAAGAGTTAAAACTCATACTTGTATAAATAGCATAAGAGATGGAGTGAAAGATTGCTTATGAATTGTAAAAACACACACACGCAAAGCCATCTTTCACCTCCAAATACAACTTAATCCCCGAGATTGCTTGGTGGGTACTTGTAGTTGTGCCTGCACTTAGCCCGAGCTTCGAGAGGAGTTACCAACCTTGTCATTTCAATCCCAAGTACTATTCGCAAGTATTTGGGTAATGTATTCTTGTTTGATTCATTTCTAATAAAGGATATTATGTTGAAAATTAATCTGTGTGTTTTACTTACATCTTATCAGTCATAGATTCACTATTAACTTGTTTTTAATACTTCAACTGTTTTACAATAGTGAATAGGGAACAACAATCCTGATATTAGTCGTGTTAGTCTTGCTCGGGTCTAGCCGATAATGCTCCGTAGGTAGCAGAATATTAGCCATGGTACCATTTGTTTGGGTATAGCCGATATTAATTCAGTGGTAGCCGAATGCTAGTTATCTTAAGGTTTGCTAGGATCAAACTGATAGTGCTTTAGAGGTAATGATAAGGTTTTAAATGTACCTTTTGAGGGTCATTTAAGCCCTTATTTGATCACTTTGTATCCGTTATTACTTAATATCGCTCCTTTTCACTTTTAGGTATCTTGAAGGCAAAATGTCGAATGACACTTATTCGGACGAAAAGGCGCGAATATACTAAGAAATGGCCAAAGTCAAGAATCGAGACACCTGTGTCAGCTGAATCGAAGGGACGGCCGATGTTATTCGCGCGCCGCCGCATCACTTTTTTGCGACTCCGAGCTAAATTGCTTATTTACAAGTGACGATGTCGCTTTAAAAGAGTAGGTCGCTGCAACCCGACGGCCTAGATTTGATCCGCACGACGCCGAGATCGGGCGGGACGCACACAAGCATAAGGTGACGCCGAAGACTAACGCGCCAAGACGAACCCTAATCACGGCGACCCGACGCCACAAATCAAAGGTGACGCTGTCGATATGTAATCTTATATAGAATCAATTTTTAGTTTTCGTGTGTAGTCTTTGGAGTAAAAACCAAACCGAACCAAGGTGCTTTTGTACAAGATTTTAGGGTTCCAAACCCATCTTACATCAAGATAAGTGTTTTACCATTAATTTAATTATGTCTTCAATTACTGTGTGTATGCTTGCATGTCTCATGTCCCGCTAATTTACTTGTGTGTTTGCTTAGGAATATGAAACTTAATTATTGAATATTGATTGGTTTTTCTTATCTTAATTGTTAATGATCTAGTAATGCGATAGTCATCCGTTAGTAGTTAATGTTGATTAATCTTTGCGAACCTTAGTTTATAATACCTAGAGTTGTTGTAGGCTAAACCATCCAAGAGTACCTTAGAGTTAAAGTTTATAAATCCTAGAGACGTTGTAGGCGATAACCTTTGGTAGTTTCAAAGAGTTAGATAAACGACACCCTACTTACCTTAGACACACAACGCGATTAAGAATAAGGACGTGACAACCAACTATCAATAGAGATAATTAAGGAGTAATAAAACCTAAGTAAACACATCTTTAAACCATCATACGAGCACACAATAATTAGACATAGACTACCATCACCTTAGTTAATTAGATAATTAGATAGTAGAAGTAATCGGTAGAAATACCAATCCCCAAATCCAAACCCCAAATTGCACTTTCCATTTCCTAAAAACATAAAAGATAAAATAATCTTCTCAACCCCAACCCATGAGAATTCTCACTAGCATTCCTATTCCCTTAGAGAACGATATCAATTCCGTGGCTTACCTAATACTACACTACAATGATTAGTTCATCGCTTGGGTGTTGAAAACTTGCTCGACTAAAAGGAAGTTCCTTTGACCCCGAACCACGCGCAGTGCTATTAGTAGCCATATATTAGTTATGATAGAATTTGCTCGAGTGTAGTGATATTGCTTTAGAGGCATTTAGTACTAGTTATTTTAATGTTTACATAATGCTCCATAGGTATTGATGCCGTATTAAGCGCTGCTCGGGGTCAAAGGAACTTCCTTTGGTCGAGAAAGTTTTCAACACCCAGCAATGAACCTAATCGCAGTAGTGTAGTATTGGGTAAGCTTCTGTATTGATATCATTCTCTGGGGAATAGAATGCTAGCAAGAAGTGTACTATGCTAGGTTGTGGTGGTCGATGATTTTTTTTTTTTTTTTTTTTTTTTAATCTTTTATTGGTTTTTAGAAAGCTAAGGGTAAAATCTCGGGCAATTGGTTTGGGGTGGTACTTCACCGATTACTTCTACTATTCGATTATCTAATACTAGTAGCTATGTCTTTTTGATGTGCTCGATGATGATTAAAAATGTGTTTACCTAGATACTATTACCCTAGTTATCTTTTATTGGTAGTTGAATTGTCAAGTCCTTATTCCTAACGCGTTGTGTTTTCTAAGGTCGTAGGGTGTGCCTTTTTCCCTAACTCTTTGAGACTACCTTAAGGTTATTGCCTACGAAATCCACTAGATGTTTCATAAACGAACTTTAAGGTAATCTTTGGATGTTTAGACTACAAAATCCTCTAAGTGATTCATAAACTAATGTTCACAAAGATTACTCAAGCATTTAAACACAACGATAGCCTAATTGCACTCCTAAGCCAATTACAATTAAGATAAGAGACAACCAATCAATAATTAATAACTAGTTTTCATAGATCTAAGCAAACACACAAGAAATTTAGCCGGACATGTTAAACAAGCAAGCATACACACATTCAATGGAAGACATAATGATACTAATGAAATAAAACACTTATCTTGATGTGTAAAATAGGGTTTGGGACCCTAAGATACTGTCCAAGTCAGACTACAAACGTTTATGGTATTTACTCCACAAATTTACCTCTTTAAAATAATGAAAAATCGAATTCTATATATAGATTTACACTTACGACGGCTGTCGCTTTATAGGTGGGATGCCGCCGATCGCCATTAGGGTTTTGTCTGGCCAAGTTATCGTTGGGACGGCGTTACGTTGCCAGTTGTGGACGCTCTGCTTCAGCAGGATGTCGCCCGACCGATCCGGTCGTCCCGAGATGAAAAGTCTTAGTGACGCTCTTCCACTTCAAAGCTCGATGTCGTCGTGTATTTAAGCAAAAGTTCATCGAGCCATCGTATATTTTAATTAAACCAGAGAGGACGGCGTCCGCCTTTAGTCGACGCCGCCTTCAATTTCAGCAGCCTGTGTCTTCGATCTGACTTAGCCATTTTCTTCATGTTTTCACCCTTTCATCCAAATATGCATCATTCCAAAGATTTTGCTTCCAAGAGACCTAAAAAGTGAAAAGGAACGAATTAAGCAAGAATTCGGATATAAAGTGGTCGATTAAGGGCTTAAATGACCCCTTAAAAGTGCACGCTTTAAATCCTTATCAAATATCCCTACACTTGGTATTTGCTTGTCCTCAAGCAAATGTGCTTGGCCAATCAATTTATAAGTTAGAGGCATGAAGCATTGGTTTAACATAATTCACTAAAAGTAAAAGCACCGCAATAGTCATAACAAGCACGGCAACTATATACTAGCACCTCACAAGGGTGTTTAGATTCTCTCATCTCTCGGGTGTATATGAAATATAGTAAATGGAAATGTAAGATAAACACTCATTACCTGGTCATAGTACATAGATTACCATAGGCTTGAGACTAGATCAAACCTCCACCGCTTTGGTGTAAGCACCTAGGAACAACTATCTAAGAGGTCTTTAAAAGGGTTGTAACGTTAGGCATACGGTAGGGAAACAAAGGGTTTGGTTGGATAGGCGATTTAGTGGTGGCAAGTCAAAAATCTTATGTTACAAGCATGAAAAGAATGGCGTTGCTAAGCCAAGACTAAACTCTTTAAACTCTAAATAACTTGAAACAAACATACATAAATTGAAAAACATTTTTTTTTGCATACACTTTTACTCTACCATCCTCTAAGATAAAATCAAAATATAAGGGATTTATAGGAGCATCCCTACACTTGATTTTTTATTACTCTAACACTAATTGACCCGATTTGAAAAGATCAAAATACTTGGAGTATTTAATTACGTAAATAAAAGGAATTTGAATTTAACGTTCTTTCCCGTCACTCCATAAAATATTACTTTTGCCCATGAGTCCCAATCATCCCAAAACTGTCTACAAAAGATATGACTCGACTTAGCAACCATGCAAGTAACTAGATAATTGAACTAAGGGTTTAGTATGAAACCAATAATGCACTAAAGGTGAGTGCATACAAGGTAGGCTAAGGCGATTTGGGTGTACATTTGGGGTAGATTGTAAACAATGCTCTTCATTGATATTTCGAAAACCAAAACATCACGAGAACCGCGAAAAGGATAGGCTCGAGGGGTTAACTAGGGTATCGTACTAAAGATGAGTACATCGCAGGGTGTGGGGTAATTACTTGACCGATATCAAGAAGTAATTATAATACGGGTTTCAAACAAGGGTTATCCTAATGCCTCTTATCATTTAGTTATTCCTAACCACAAGTGTAGTCTCACTAGCGATCTTTAATGCATCACAAAACAAGTTCTCTAATCTATTATACTACCGGTACACTCTCTAAGCATTAAAGGTGAATGCTTTTATTCATAAATATCTAGGGGCAAACCTCACATTTTTAGGGTGGAATTTGAGTGGTAAACGGTTTTTGTGCTAGTCATATAACTCTTATCCATGAGACGCTTTATTAAGACTAAAATTTTTGCTCCTACATGTCATAAAAAATTTTAAATTTGGTGCTAAAATTGCCCTAACAAATATTTCTCATAGGTTATTACACAAATGAACTAGGACAAGACAAATAATCAAGGATAAGCATAGTTTCTAAGTTCCCGTTTTATTCTCCCTCCCTACACTTAAACTGAACATTGTCCCCAATGTTCCCCGAAAGTATCAAAGTTATGATAAAGGAAGGTAAGTAAAAGAGAAAGAAACTAGTACTCCTCTGATTAGCTTGGTAGGATCCGTGTGAAGTAGTGGTTAAATTCTTTTCTCAAGAAGAATGTATACGTGAAAAGCTCCATTCAATATTGTGTTTCTTCTTCTTGCTAAATATAACCTGCACACTTTAAGAAAATAGACGAAACCTTCGCGTAAAATCGGCGATAAAACTATATATGACCCGACTAAACTAGGATATAATGCTTGTGGAATGGATGTTTGCATATATTCTGTAAAATTAAGACCTGAGAATTCCAAAATTTATAAGTAGCACGTAATACGAAAATTTTATAAGTCGTTTTGTTAACAAATCGACGCCGTCGTGTTCTAACTCGACCGTGAGGTTGTCCCGACAAAACTGGAATGCTGCGTTTTCTCGAAAAATTTCGAAAATTACATCTTTAGAATCTGGAAAATTCCGCAAAACATCCATTATGACTCGATACAAGCATTTGACTCTAACAAACACACCTTACATCAATTTCAATAATTGTAATTTCATGTTAACGTTTTAAAAACGTATGTAATCTTCCCTACACTTATCCTTTTTGTAAAATACCTTTATATGTAATTAAGACGAGGTTAAAGACAAAATAAAGCATTTTCACAAATTCAAACATGAGAATAAACAACAATGAAAAAGATATATGACACACAAACAAGCAAACAATTAAGCATGGGTTGCCTCCCACGAAGCGCTTTTCTTTATTTATGAGTCCTGTAGCTACACTCGAAGTCGTGCTCCTACGTGACTTCATTTCCGCCACCTTCTTCCTCATGACGATCTCTATTGGGGTTTTCCATGTTATAGTAATGCCCTATTATGCATCTTTCTAAAAATACATCTTCCCCCTAATTGGTTCTATATTTCGGTCCTAATTTCAAACAATCTTTATAGAACCCAAAAATCTTATTCATCACATAATCTACTCCTTTCTCCTTATCCTCCTCGTTCCTATAGTAAACCGATAGCTTAAGTTCTTTTTCATCATTGGATAGTGATGAAAATTTCTCAATCTTAAATGGCATTTGGTAAGCTACGTCATCGGTCTCATCCTTGAATCTAACTATCCCTAACGATGGATCATAAGTCATCCCGGTGTTTTCTATGAATGGATTTCCTAGAATTACGTGGGATAAGCTAGTATCTATGGCCGTACTAATATCCTCCACAATTATGAAATCTGTAAGGTACGTGAAACTACCTACATAGACGGGCAATCCCTTAACTCTACCAAGAAAATTACAACTAACTCTAGGATCATCGGGGTCTTGCCTATTTGGGACAGGTTTCTTCATTACCCAATTGTAGTATGTGCTAGTCATGATGTTTATTGGGGACTGGCGATCAATGTAGGCCTTTGCCACGAAAAGATGTCCTATGCAACATGGTATGTTAAGATTCCAAGGATTTCCAAAGATGATTCGAGGGCTTCTCCTAACATACATGTGACGAAGGTCGTGTACTAAGTGTGGGTGGCATGAAAGTTCCTCTTCCGTAGGAAACTTATTGAAGTATTCATCACCTACTTCGTCTACTTCGTTAGTCGATTCTTCCTTAGGAGCTTCACTAACCTCAAGTACCGTCTCATGGTTCGCTTCGTCACTAGTCCTATTTGGTTTCACTAAGGTGATGGCATTAACGAAATGAACGTGCTTGGATAACTTACTTGGGTCCTTAATTTTCACACCAGAAGCTTCGGGTGAATGAGTCGAGATGGCATTAACCTTTTCGGTGGTCTTCTTATCACTATTGGCCATGGCTTTCAAAAGGTTATCTATCTTACTATCTATCTCGGCTTGTTGTTGGTTAAAGTGATCCGAAAGCTTGGCTATTTGAGCTTCTTGGGATGTAACTAGGTGTTGCAATATCCCTTTTATGTTTTGTTGGCTAGGGTCGTGGGACCATGGGGAATCATTGAAGTGAATTCTTTGGTTTGTCCCCAATTGTAGTCGGGTTTGCCCCTCCATGCTTCTCGGCATCATTGAAAGTCCTAGCTCCGGTGTTGTGGGAATCTCCATCCCATTCCATTGGTATGCGAGGATGCATAGTCAACGAAAGCTTGTTCAGGAGTCTCGCAAGGCACGAAAGTGTCATGGGGACCACTACATAGCTCACACAAGGAAGAGACTTTGTTCACGCCAAGACTTAGGACCTCGTAGGAGCTCATTAGAATTTGACTTGATCTTCAATTTCGAGCATCCTACTATTGGAAGTTTGTGAGTCAATGGGAGGCAAGGAGATTGCCTTGACGGTTTTTGGAAACTCACGGGGGTCATTCCAACTTTCGTTGTCATAGAGGGCAAGGTCCTCTATTGTACCCTACGATTCTTCCGCGGTAAGATCACTAAGTTTGCCACCGGCCGCTTGGTCGATGGATTGCTTAGTTGAGAAATTGACATGATCGTAAAAGATTTGTACTTGAAGCTAAAGATCGATGCCGTGATGAGGGACTGTATGGAGCAAGTCCTTGAATCGAGTCCATGCCTCGTAGAGAGATCCGCCTTGACATTGTTGGAACGTCAAGATGTCCTTCCTAAGTTTGGTAGTTCTCCCCGATGGGAAAACTTGGGCAAGGAAACGAGTGGTGAGCTCATCCCAACTTGAGATGGATCCGGTGGGAAGTCGCTCAATCCAATTACTAGCTTGGTCCCGTAGAGAGAATTGGAAGAGACGCAAGCGCGTGGTCTCCCTTGTGGTAGCATCAAGGTCGATGGAATCAACTATTTTAAGGAAGTCCTTGAGATGCTGATTAGGATCTTTGGAACGAAGTCCAAGGAACGCACATCCGTTTTGCACCAACCGGATGGTGTCGGATCGCAGGGCGGTAGTTTGAGCTTGATCGGGGAGCTCAATGGTGTTCCTATAGCCTTGATGGCTTGGTCTAGAGTATTCACCAAGAGTGCAGCCTCTTGGCGGGTCAATTGGTGGTGGGTCGATGGGAATTGGGTAATGAGGTGGCGGGTTATCACCTTCCGAGATAAAAAGTGATGAGGCTACGAACAAATTCACGAAGAAGGGGATAGACTACAAGGAAGCTAAAATGAGAAAAATCTTACTTGATAGGAATCAAGCAAGGAACCTAAACGAGATAAAATCTAACTAGATACTCTATTCCTCAGCAATGGCGCCTAAAACTTGATGCGCCGCATTTAAGCGCCGCTCATGGTCAAAGGATCTTCCTTTCGTCGAGCAAGTTTTTCAACACCTTAGCGGTGAACCTAATCGCTGTAGTGTAGTATTGGGTAAGCCCCTGTATTGATATCGTTCTCAGGGAATAGGAATGCTAGCAAGAAGTATACTACGCTAAGGTTAGGGTTGAGGATGATTTTTTTTTTTTTTTTTTTTTTTTTAATCTTTTATTGGTTTTTAGAAAGCTAAGGGTAAACTCTTGGGGCAATTGGTTCGAGGGTGGTACTTCTACCAATTACTTCTACTATTCTAATTATCTAATACTACGGGTAGCTATGTCTTTTTTATGTGTGCTCGTATGATGATTAAAAATGTGTTTACCTAGATACTATTACTCGCTAGTTATCTTTTATTGGTGGTTGAATTGTCACGTCCTTATTTTTAACACGTTGTGTTTTCTAAGGTAGTAGGGTGTGCCTTTTTCCCTAACTCTTTGAGACTACCTTAAGGTTATTGCCTACGAAATCCACTAGATGTTTCATAAACTAACTTTAAGGTTATCTTTGGATGTTTAGACAACGAAATCCTCTAAGTGATTCATAAACTAATGTTCACAAAGATTACTCAAGCATTTAAACCCAACGATATCCTAATTCCACTCCTAAGCCAATTAAAATTAAGATAAGAGACAACCAATCAATAATTAATAACTTGGTTTCATAGATCTAAGCAAACACACAAGAAATTTAGCCGGACATGTTAAACAAGCAAGCATACACACATTCAAGTTGGACTACAAACGTTTAGGGTTTGGGACCCTAAGATTCTATCCAAGTCGGACTACAAACGTTTAGGGGTTTTACTCCACAAGTCTACCTCTTTAAAATACTTAAAAATCGAATTCTATATATAGATTTACACTTGCGACGGCGTCACCTTATAGGTGGGACGCCGTCATATCGCCGTCATTAGGGTTTTCATCTTGGCCAAGTTATCGTTGGGACGGCATCACGTTGTAGTTGTGACGCCGCTTGCTTTAGCAGGACGTCGTCCGATTCTCGATTTGGGCCGTCTGAGATGAAAAGTCTTAGTGATGCCCTTCTCTTCAAAGTCCGACGCCAGTGTATTTTAGCAAAAGTCTATCGAGCCATCGTGTGTATTTTAATTAAACCAGAGAGGACTACAAGGCGTAAGCCTTTAGTTGGGACGCCGTCATCTTCAATTTCAGCACTGAAAGTGTCTTCGATCTTGACTTAGCCATTTTCTTCATGTTTTCACCCTTTTGTCCAAATATGCATCATTCCAACATTTTGCTTCCAAGAGACCTAAAAGTGAAAAGGAACGAAATTAAGCAGTAACGGATATAAAAGTGGTCGATTAAGGGCTTAAATGACCCCTTAAAAGTGTACGTTTTAAATCCTTATCACGTAGCCGGATATTGCTCTTAAGGTATCCGGATACTAGTTATGTTAATGTTTGCTCGGATCTAGCCGATAATGCTCCGGAGGTAGCCGGATATTAGTTATGATAGAATTCGCTCGGATGTAGCTGATACTAGCTGATGTTATGTTTATGATTCAATTTATAGTATAGCTCCGTTTTACTCACTAAGTCTTAGATTATGTTGCTGCGTTTCCATTTTTATGTTGGTATATGTCGAGACAAGCAAAGTGTGATTGGGCAAATAGCGAGTCAAAATGGTGTAGTTCATGGGTTAGGGTAACAAGCTTCTCACCCATCTCATGTTATCGATTTGGAATGCCTCAAAACGAGTCAAAATTGTTCAAAGTATTTTAAAGTCAAGATCACGTTTTTTTTATAGTTTGTATACTTTGAAGGGGTGTTTGGAACATGGTCCGTCTTTATAGAAATAATGTTTTTGTTGTACTTAAAGTGTATTTATGCTTTTAGGCATTGTTATTATGATAAATGAAGTAAGTTGTGGATATGTTCAGGTATTGAAAAGTGAAATATCTAGGAAAATGCTATTCGTAGTCTCTACGATGTACAAACCATTTAGTCTCTACGGCGTAGAAGGCTTACCGCATAGAGACACTTTTGTCACTACAGCGTATAGAGTACGAATAAAAAAAAAATTGTGCCTTTCAAGTTGGTTTGAGACCTTAGTTTCAGGGATTTAAGTATCCACCATTATTAGAGGATTTTTAGACTTAAACCATTCCTTAACGCTGTCATTTTTTAATAGAATGCATATTATATGTTCTATAGTAACGAGTAGGGTACCCGCGCAATGCGGCGGCGGGTACTCTATGACTAAATTTTGTGGCGAGCAATGTTGTCAATAATATGTTTTTCTAACATTAACTTTACGTATTTTAATTTTCAGTGAACTACATATTTTAATTTATTACAATTTTTTTACAATAAATGTACGGATGTCAAGAATTTCATGTTGCATATTTCAACTCTTTAACCATTGACAATGTTTTTCATTATACAATTGTAATAATACATATTTTAGTAAGCAATGGTTTTTTTCGTGGTTCAAAATGACTACATGATTTATATAAAGTTAGCGCGTTGTGACGGCGGGTACCATATAACTAAATTTTTTGGAGACTAATATGTTTCGATTATACCTTTTTTGTAACAATAAGATTACGGATAAGGAGAAACTATTTCATAAACTTGTTAATCGTAAAAAATTATAGGGATACAATTTGACTATGAGCAACTTTTCAGTAATAATAGACTTTTTAATGTATAATAAGGATAACCGAGTACCCGAGCTATGCAACATAGTGTAAAGTTAAGTGGTGTTTAAGGTGGAAGTATCACCTTTCTTCGACCAAAAAACATAAAATACGTTGATTTTATGTAATAGTATCATGATGTTTGAACATTGTACAAAAATGCAACTCGTAATTGATACAAGATAATTGATTTGATCTAATTAAAATATACTTAAACCAATCCAACTTCACACAACCCAAGTTACTTACGGAGTATTTAGATTTTTGGGTATATGTCCAAAAGTTAAAAGTCCAAATCCAATAAACTTAACACTTACCCTAAATTACTCCAACTATACACAACGACAAACACACAATTAGATCTCACATTAACTTCACGCATCCACACTAAAAAATATAACTCTTTTTCTCTTTTCCTAAATCCAAACGCAGCAAACACAAACCCTTTGTGTACACAAATCTAGACCGTGTTTTCTTTTATTTCCAAATTATAGAACAAACAACAATCCTTGTCTTCTTTTAGACTAAAATCCGAACACTGATACCCCTCTATTTCATTGTTACCTTGACCACATTATTTGGTTTCTAGATCTTGAAAAAAAATCGTAGGTTATTTACTTGTTTTATTTTTCATTTTCGTTTCAGATCTACCGCCAGAAAGAAAGAAATGAAACTTATTTGTTTTCTTTCTTTTACTAAAAAAAATCTGATATTAAAAAGTGATTGTTTATTATAGATCTATGATGGTTGTATGATCACACACTCAAGATCTTTTAAAGATCATTGACAAATCTTGAACAAACTGAGATTTGAATTTCTTTTAAATTCTTTTATGTTTCGAAAGATTTGAATTTCTTTAATCTTGACTTCTTTACAACAGATCGACGATGGATTTGTATTTAGATCTTTAACGATCTTGTTAGTATATTCTGAAAAATACGACATCTTGTTAAGAAGTTGTTCCTTTTATTTTTCAAATCTTGATTAGTGGTGATGATGGTTGTTTTGCTGGCGGCGAGGGATTTTGTAGAGTTTGTGAGCATGTTTATACAGAGTGAAGATGGTTTTGTTTTTGTTAGATGTCATTTAGCTTATGTATGAAAATTAGAGGGACGTTACAAATGTATAGAATTCAAGACATTTAATTTTCTGTTACAAATTTATAGAATTGAAGACATTTAATTTTCGGTTACAAATTTATAGAATTGAAGCTGGCTGTTTTTTATATAATTGAAGACAGTAATTTCCATTATAAGTAAGTGTAAGTTTCTGAATTTTAAGCTTTGCTATTTATAAAATAGTCTCAAATGCTTTATATATTAGTAAAGATAGATTTCATGTGCTTATATGATGCATAACAGATTGAAATGAATCGATGAGTATAGTTCTGTTATAGATAGCACATGTTCAGAGAATAACTGATGACCATTCATTATTATGGTGTACAAATTAGCTATTCACGATATAGAATGATAGTAGAGGTGATAATGCTATGATTAATATAGAATCATATGCATAAATTACGCATAGATGGTCATAGAAGCATACGACTAGTATTCATGTTAGTGCCATGTGAAGTAAAATGGAATGTTTTAGCTTGTAACTTGAGATAGATTATAATAGCAATAAGGGCATGTTTATATGATGTAATTAATATGACACCTTATCAACGTGATAATGCTTACCTAATATCGCATGAATTTATTAAGGTTATGAAGTGTCTCAAGAAGCTTGCTAGAACGGTATACATGAAAAATGCTTATATGTGTTTATTTAAATGTTGCATTAGATCATATGTTAAATCATCTTCGGTGTTGGGTTGAATGAATGAAAGGTCTATTGATATCGTAATAAAGATAATGGAAATAGGATACATCGAAGCGGATATAGATCATTCAAGCAAAGAAAATTCTATGACAAGGATTACGAGAGCAAAATTACGAGTTATGAAATTTTAGTAAATCATGCGAATTTAGGTATCAACAAATCCTTCTTTCTTTTATGAACTTGTGAGATTTATGAGATGACTAATCAATTTACTTTATCAAACTGAAAAAGGAATAATTAAAATAGAGAATGGACAAAGACTAGCATAGCAATCGACTAGATATTAGAGGATGAAATCTTTGAATCATTCCTTAGAGGATAGTCAAATTTCTAGTCAACAAGTTCAAGTACCATTTTAAAAATCGTTTTTAATAATTTGAATATGTATATAGAGGAAATGAAGTGAAAGTTTAGTACAATATAACTATATCAGTTTATACAGAATACCAGTCAAAGTAAATGCGAATATGGGCTAAAACTAAGTGAGGGAGAAAATCATGATTAAGAGGATATTTAAAGGATGTTCTTAGTTACACTGAGAATAGTTGGTGAGGACACAAACCGGTTAAGTGGGGGAGAGTTGTAACACCTCAAACTTTAAAGAAAACTTTAGTGGATATGCCTATTATTTTAGCGGATTAAATAGTAAAGCCTCATTTTAACGAAGTTAACATTAAAGTTAGATGCGAATTGGGATGTAATGAAAGATAACAAAATAAGACTTGCAATGCAATGAAGTTTTGCCATAAGGACTAAAAGTGACAAAGTAGGAAAAAGAGAGGAAAAGACATTGTACCCTTATGGACTTATAATCACATTACAAGGATTAATCCCTCCCTCCATTTCACATGTGTCTTTTGTCTGTGAAAAGGTGTGTAAACTCAATGTCTTCAACATGAAGAAGTAAAAAAAGGGAAATTCATCAAGGATCAAAAGAGGTATTGAAGGTTTGAAGGAGAAATGAGCTCTATGATGTTCTTGACTAATTTCCCCAATTAAGGTAAACGGACTAAATTATGTGTTTAGTCATTTAATGAATGGGGGTTTTATGGAGTTTATGTTATAAGTGTTTTATGATGAATTTATGGGTAAAGGTTGATTGAGGTTTGTGTTTTATATGTTTTTTCTTGATCTATGATGTTTTGGATATATGTTATAGTATGAGATTATGGTTTAAAAGATAGTAAGATTATGAGGTTTATGAGTTTTGGTGAACTAGGCATAATGTGGGAAGAGCTAGTTGACCTTGTTACAGGGAAGAAGAAAGACTCAAAGAAGAAGGAACTCATTTCTATAAATTATGTATAGAGTCGTGAACCTTTGCCCTTTTGACTATGTTGCATTAATTTGGGAAGAGCTAGTCGACCTTGTTTAAGCGAAGAAGAATGACTCAAAGAAGAAGGAGAATATAATACCATTCATGAGGTACATCAAGCTTCAAATTAGAACTTTAATGAACAACCATCAAATATTAGCAAGACTAGATGAACCATCAATTGAAGATAAATTCATGCAAATCATTCAACATGATTCTAATCAAACAAAGAATGAACCAACGGAAATCCACAAGTTTTCTAAATATTGTTGATAAGTCCACAAATGCGTATAAGGAATATGTGAAGGGTAGTGGTGTTTCTATACCGAGCTGACCTACCCCTTAAGTGTATAGGATTATCGAGTCTAGCGCTCAATTAGGATTAAAGAAGGGGAGAAAAAAATGAGTGGTTAAGAGGGATACAAAGAAAAAAACATGAAAGAATTCATAAGATTGGTGAAGAAGATATGGATGAGGATACAACGAGGTTGTATGACGATATTGAGGTAGTTGCTACTACATGAGTAGAACAACTTGAAAAACAAACATAGGCAAAGAACTAGAAGCCTTAAGGTAGGATAAGGGGGAGGAATAAGTGAATAGTGAACCTTTTAAGGAGAATAAGGATAGTGTGGAAAACTAGAAGGGGGGTTGAATAGTTTTACCAATTAAAACTCGTTTTAAACTATTTAGATCGACTTATGTCAATCTATTTGGATGTGTGTTGGATGTTGATAAACAAACATATAGAAATATAAATATGTAATGAAAAGATAAAGAGTAAGAAGCACAAAACCACAACGCGAGTATTTATAGTGGTTCGGCTACAAGGACACCTTCCTTGCCCTACTCCACTCCCCGAGTCACCTACTCGAGAGTTTGTAATCACTACACAACACCGACTCCTTGTGGTGGAGAAACCTTCACAACGTTGCCTACACTTTATCCGGTACAAGGCTAGATACCTGGTCCTTTTCACCAAGGAGAACCAATCCTATCACAACGTCGCCTACCCTTTATTCGGTACTAGGCTAGATATCGAGTTCCATTACAATGGAGGAACTACTACCCAACACTACACCAATCACCTAACCCCAAAGGAGATCTACTCCTTATAATATCAACAAGGATAACAATATCCTTTGACCCAATACTAATCTATCTTGTACATCGAATCACATCATATCGAATGTACATCTTAGGCACCTTTCACTAATGCCTTTAACTAGATCTTCAAGATACCTTTCACTAATGTCTTGTGACTTGACTTCTAGGCACCCTTCACAAATGCCTACAATACGGACGATCGACACCCTTCACTAATGTCTTCGTCTTGACACTTGAGACATCTTTCACTAATGTCTTCAACACTACACTTCTTAGTAGAAAGAAAGAACCATCAACAAGAGGACTTGATGAGTCTTGATGATGAGGAAGCATGGCAACTCATGGACTTGAGCTTGCTTGACTTCAAAGGTGGTGATCTCGCCTTTAAGAGGAACCTAGAGGATCACACAAAAACAAAACTACATACATAGATCACTTGGATCTGGGGTTAGAGAGTTTTTAACTCAGAGAGAAAGTATTTGAGAAAGGGGTGAGAAACAATGAAGAAATGGCTCACTAATTATAGAGAGAAAATGTCTACTGTTCCACGGATCCCACCCTCAAGGGATTCGTCTAGTGTAATGCTAGGGATCCGTGGGACGCTCCTCTTTGCCCATGGGTATTTTGGTTGTGGGTTATGGGTCATGGGTTATGGTTTGATCCATGGGTATTTGTTTAGATACAATGTATCTAATGAGTGTAATGTATCTAGTCAAGTGGGTATGGGTCAATACCATTGGTTATGGATATGTTCCATGGGTTGTAGTTTTTACCCATCATAATTCATACTAGTTATGTATATATTTGCTCAATATGTAAACACTAGTTGTTGTACATATGTATTACTAAATCATAAAATCACTTATACTTGTTTTAGTGTTTTATGTGAAAACGTAAGTGTGTTAGAAAACTATTGGCTCAAGCCATTTACGTATTTTATTTGTTTCGTTAAAATGATTTTACGTTTGTTATCGACAAAACATTATAAGATCGTAAAATATAAATAAACGTTTTACTGCTTATTTGTATTAACAATCTCCCCTTTTGTTGATGACAAAACATAGAATTATTTTAAGGAAAAACTAAAATTCGTAAAAGTTTGAATTTGCAGTTTTTACTTTCTTCTCCCCCTTTTTGTCGAAACAAAAAGAGCTTCAAAAAGAAACTAACACTTTGTTTTAGGAAAAACATGTGAGAAAAAAAATTAGTATAGAGAGCAAGGAACGGGAAAAGATCTCGTCTTAACTCCCCCTTGACGAGTCCATCCCTATGTGAGAGCGTCAAGAAAAATAATACTAAGCTAGTTCATTTGCAACTAAGTTTGCAAAAGATTTCGTCTATGTGACGAATATGCTCCCCTTTGATGATTGCAACTTTTCAAAGGGACGTCAGGAAATGTAATCCTAATATTGCAAGTGATTTTGTAATGTATTGCTTTGACACAAAGCTCTCCCTAGCTTTCGGGTGTCAAAGTCTTCATGTGTAAATTGAATAACTACAAAACAAAGGTTAGAAAACAAGTATAATGCATAATTTCCTACAAATATGACTCAAGTTAGTAGAAAAATAGTTTTCATCATGCGGATCCCACGGTTCCCTCCTTTGGGATCCGTCTCGCAATTATTAGGGATCCGTCGGTGATGACTAAATTCAAGAATGGTGATATAACAAATAATGTTATCATCAAAGTGAGATATGTATTATACATCATAATCATATACTCAGAAATATAGCAAGTATCATGTAATTTCATTTAATAAAACTAGAGGTATGATATACATGACTCTAAAAACTAAGAAAATGAACCATACATGACTTGGAATTACTAGACTTATCTAAGTAACGCTTGATACTAGGACACCACTAAAATCCTCTAGCTCAAGTTTGTTTAGGTTTAATCTCGTCGAAACGTTCGAGGAGGCGATAGAACATGAAACGTTGATCTTCCCGTACTTCATGTATCAAACTTTCAACATGTTGACAATGATAACAATATTTGTCATGGCTAGGTAGTGGTGGTGGAAGAAAGGAAATTGCTTGATGCGAAGGATCAAGTGAAGCGGGTTGAGGAGCCTCAAATGACGGAGGGATTGGTGGAGGCGCATTTGAAGATGGCTCGACCAAGAATGATGGTGGTGGTAGAGAAGTGTCAACTTCCATATGATCGGGTGGTTGACTTTGATAATTTCTCATAATCCAAATGGGATTATTTGATGGTGACGGCGAAAAGGAAGCCGGAGCTAGTGTTGACTCAACACCTTGATTTTGTACCATTATTCCTCCTAATGAGGAGAATGTTGCCGGCAGAGGAGGATGAGATGGCCTAGTATGAAAATCCTCTAAATTGTAGAGGTATGGTGATGATAGTGGAGTTGTGAATGAGATATCTCTAGGTACCAACGATGATGGTTTAGTGGAGATGGGATTGTTTGGCTTAGGAGGTATGGTGGTGTTTGGTATAGGTAGTTTTGTGGGTACTATCCTTTTAGAGATTGGTTTGATTGGTGGAGGAGAAATCCTTGCATTTGTGGACTTGACCGGAGATGATTCGGTTGAAGAGATTTCATGTACAACACGAGAAATTTTCTTGGGTGGTTCTTTGGTGGATGAGTTACCACTTGGAGCTTTCCTCATGATGAGATGATTTCAAGAGGTTTGTAAAGATTTCTAAGTGCTGAAAATAAGGATGAAGATGATGACTTTAGGAGTCCTAACAATGTGATTTATAAAGCAAGGGATTTGGCAAGTGCATTCAAGACTTAAGCCACTAATATTCATTGGAATGTGATGATTAACATGCACAAGAGTCAACTTCAGAGTTGTACTGATCTAGGAACTCATTTAAGATGAGATGGAGTGTTTGAGTTAGCAAGTTGAGCTTGAAATGATTGTTTTAGCTAGAGTTGACATGAGTCTGTCATACGGATCCCATGGTTCCCTTCAATGAGGGATCCGCCTAGGGTAATCCTAGGGATCCGTCTCTCAGCAACTAAGAAAAGATAGCTATGATGTTTTGTAAGGTCTAATGCCTATTTCTTCTTGAGTGTTTCAGTTCATCTAAGTGTCTTAAATGAAGAGGTGCTTAAATACTTAAGGGTGATGAGTGATGTAGCTAATGATTGCCTTTTATGGAAGAAATTGGAACTTTCATGAGTACCAATGAATGAACAAAGATGACACTAAAGATTTTGAGAGTGTCAAATGGAGCTAAATGATCCTAGAGATCAGATAGTGACTTAGGATAATGTTTTGGAGAATATCCTAAAGGCTTTAAGATGGAAAAACTAGGATTTGATCAATTTTGACCAATTTTGAGGTAAGGATGATTATGATCAATTTTGCCATAATTGAAAGATTTCCAAAGCTAGATGTGAGGGATCATGTGAGAAATGACGAGTGAGCTTGAGAGTGGAAGAGTAATGAGTTTAAGTGTGTATGATCGTATATTTATGTTGTTTGATGATTCGGGTGGTCTAGGATATTGATAATACAAGAAAGCCATGGTTAGAGATGAAGAGAGTAGAGAGGGAGTTCTTGAGAGAGAGTTAAACAAAAGAAAGGTTATATTATGAAAGAAGCTCCACCCCTTCCAAGGATGGAAGGGGTATTTATAGTTACAAATACTACGTCCTCCTATCGGACTGTGGATCAGGCATACAATGGGTAAAGACCCGTCTTCCTCCACGGTGTTACACTAAACTAAACTACGCTACTGACTAACTAATTAACTACTAAATAACGTAAAAAAAGACAAGTCTATGAGCTAACATATGCTAGACCATTATTGGGGTGACCGACACTTTCACATGGAATTTCCAATTCCTAACAATCTCCTCCTAAGGGAGGTCACCCCATGAAATACATTTTGCATCCTAGAATTCTATCTTTGTCTTTAGTTCTGAGCTTGTAGACTTCAATTCTTCAAGTTCCACAATCTTTGTGCTTTAGTAGCGATTCTTCAAATTCTGCATAGTTTTGTACTTTTAGTGGAGGCCTTTAACTGATCCACATCTTTGGTGATCTTCGAGCTTTCATTGAGATCATCACCATGAAATCTGGATCACCCTTTGTAGTGTTGCCTTCATGTGATGTTGTGACTTTCGGACCGACATGCTCACACTTTCGGATCATGACATCTTTTCATCGAGTAGCGAAGCTTTTATTGGTTCAAGATATTTGCGCAGCGTAGCGTAAGCATAGTATAAAAATATCCGAGCCATGTTATGTAGATAGGCACTTGTCATGATGTTCTTCAATTAAGTGTGGATCTTTGTGAGCATGCGGCTTTGATTGACTTCTCAATTCCGATCACCGCAACCGTCCAAATGTACCGCAAACAACAGTTAGCAATAAAGCACATGAAAGTGTCTTTGATCACTTCGTTGAATTGAGGTACACGCCCACGATTCCCGTTGATCAAGACAAGACGCTCGTGATCGTAGAATTCAAGAATCTCCTTGACGTGGTTTAGCAATGCTCTAGCCATTCTCAAACCGGAACATCTCAAAGAAGACAACACGGAGTGAGTGAACCGGTAATTGAGATTTACTGATTGATGAAAAATTGATTTGAAAACAATCGCGTATTGCTTGAAGAAAGAGTTTTGCAATACGACGAAGGTTTTATGAGAAAGATCAATTTTCAATCGAAAATACCTTTTGTATTTGAATGAGAATACTCATTCGATGTGCTAGAGAAAAGAAGAGATTTGCACATCGAAAGGTTTTTCTAAAAGTATTTTTTCAATCAGAGATACTTTTTGTGTTTGAAAACATGAGTACACATTCGATGTGCTAGAGAAAAGAAGATTTGCACATCGAACGGTTTTTCCAAAAGTATTCGTCAATTCCTTTCCTGGACCAAGGTTGATTCAAGAGTGAATCACCCCATCGTTTCTGTCCAGTTGTCACAAGCGACCCACCAAGAGCTTGTTTGATGTTGGCTCTAGAAGGTTTCCATCTTCATCGTGAATACTTTTACATATCACTTAGATGTTCTGGCAATACCACAAGGATAATGCGTAGGAATCTTAATATATACTTACTTTCCACATTGTGTGAAACAGTAAGTCTGCATTAATTTTGTGTCCTAATGAGATATTGTGGATGATCTCTTGGCTCTAGAATCAATTGTGCACATTTGGTTCCTATGCCGGAGACTAGGAGAGGGTCTCCTTCTTCAATATCAACAATCTCTAAGAGAAAGTCGATAGATTCATGGGTTCCCGTGAGAATGAAACAAGCCCTTTTAAGAGGAACTTGAGTAGCTTGGGAAGTTAGGTGCGATGCGTCACGGGTCCATGACGTCTTGTCTTCAATACCGGCGTTACCTTGGTAACCACCAGTAGCATATGTATTGAACCCGGTTTCGCCTAAGGTTGAATTATTGGAGGCTATTTCTTTTCACCCTTTTCATATTCAATTCTTTTTCATTCTTCAACCCTTCGGTGCTTACCGAGACTTCATAACTAGAACCTTGTTGGGTTTATTCCGTTCTAGCTCTATCTCGATCCGCACTCTTCCCATTTCTTACTTTTCTCCTTTTTTCATCATACCTAAGGACTTCTACACTATCTAGTGGATTGTCCCTGGATAGATCCCTCTGGCTCTGGCTGGATCGTGGGAACGAATACCTAACCTAACCATCCTTATAAAACCATGCACAAAGTAAATTGGTCGTTCTTTTGGTATTGTTCTTTCCTTCTCGAAACCAATTGAAAAATCATTTGGAAAATCAATCAAGGTACTTGTGATATAATATCAAAGCATTTTGTACCTTAATTGTTTTTGATCTTTTAGAAATGCTACCCCCTCAACATGTGCATATGATTTTGAAATTGTTTCGCACATGGAGGCAAGAGGACTTTGAAATATTTTCTTGATTACAATTTCCATGGAAAAAGCCATTTGATTTTCTTTGGTAAATTCTCCCCCTCAATATGTGCATACGATTTTTGAAATCATTTTATCACATAGAGGAAAGAGTTATTTTGAAGCACAACCACGATCACAAAAGCCATTAAGAAACCATTAGAAAATCAATCAAGGTACTTTATGTTGAAACATAGAAATATTTGTACCTTGAAAGTTTATTTTCTTTAAGAAATGCTCCCCCTCAATATATGCTTCGAGATTCGAAAGTGTTTAGCACATATGGGAGAGCAGCATGCACATCTGAATCAAAATGATCACCTTTTATCAAATTTCATTATTAAATCACAAATTCTCCCCCGATCAAAAATATCAAACCATTTGAGATTTTGGATCCCAAGTGATTTAATAAGGTTTAGAAAACATGGGAGAAAATGTGGCCTTGTTTAAATACTCTTTTGGTTTTTGTTTAAATGCTCCTCCACAATCATGTGCATTATGTATTACAAAATCGTTTGACACATGAAAGAATGAGTGCTTTTGAAACAATCACCCTTTAAAACCGATTTGAGATTTAAATCACGATCTCTCCCCCGATCAAAAATTTCAAACCAATTGAGATTTTGGATCCCGATTGATTTAAATCATTTGGAAAATTTTGGGGAAAGACGTGGCTTGATTTAGTTTTTGAAATTGACTGATGAGGACCAATTATAGACATTAAAGATTGTTAGTGTGAGGTATGATAGTTTTTAAGAGATCTTTAAGTAAAATAAAATAATTTCACAATCAAACAAGAACAGAAAAAAATTCATTTTGAAAGATCTTTGAGTTTTAAAGAGAATCATGCCATGACATAACATTAAATCTTTAGATCACCACTTATTTTGTACAAACCGGACTTTTTATGAAAAAATATTCGTTTGAAAATATTTTATTTTAAATCACTTTTCCCCTCAATCGATTACTTTAGTCGTTGATTGAGTGACTTAAGTTTTGATAAAATGAAGTCCGGTGATTTCCAAGATTTAAGTCCAATTTATTTTCAAAACAATATTTTTCCATTTTTCAAAACAATATTATTCAAAAATTGTTTAAAAAAATGGTATCATTCACTACTTTTCCTGCACAAGATACGTTAGGTGGTGTAGAAGCTGCTTCTGTTGTTGTTGTAAAGCTGGAAGAAAACCATCTGCTGATGCAGTGATACCTCTTACGTTGCATTTTTTCATGCCAACTCTCCATAGAGGTCAAATTAAGCTCCGTTTCTTCATTTGATGATGAAGAAAACCATCTGCTGATGCAGTGAGACCTCTTACATTGCATTTTTTCATGCCAACTCTCCATAGAGGTCAAATTAAGCTCCGTTTCTTCATTTGTCAACCCAAGATATAGTTACCCTTTCCTTTCGGCATCCAATCATCTTATATTGTGGGATCTAGATCGGGAACATTCTTATAACCATTTTATCTGCATACGTTAGTCAACACAAACAGATATATGGTGGTCGACAACACCCAAACAGCAATCGACTAATAAGAGTCAATTCAACATATCAATCAGATCATGTAAAGGCATGGGAATAATGTGTTCATCAAACTCTAATCATCTAATCCTAACAATTATATCCTAGGCACCTAGTCCTTCAACGTAGATTAACATCATTTTCAGTTAAGCATATAGGATAATAGATAAGCCCGATAGATGATATAAATTTGAAAAACATTCTCCCCTCAATCAATGACTCATTTTCTAAAAAGTTTTAAAAGCGCTGAAGTCATTGATTGAGTTTGCAGATTTATGAAAAATCTGATTCTGATTGATTTTCAAGCAACTCGTTTTCCACCATTTTTGTTAAAACAAATATTTTTCTGAAGAATTTTAGAAGGAAAAATATTTGAGTAGGAACAGCAGTCCTTCGACATACTTTCCTCAAATTGTTTTAGGATAAGTGCACGAAATTTTAGAAAATTGGTTTAGCGCAACACTTTCCTTCCTTGAAGAGCGGGTTGCTATGGGAAATAATAGCAAGCCATGGCCAAAGACAGGTTCTGATCAAGTAATCAGTAAGCCATATTTTTAGACATGTTTTGAAAAAGAATATTTACACCTCCTGCTCGGATCGGGAACATTCTTATCAACCATGATATCTGCATACGTTAGTGGACATACATACAGATATATGGTGGTCGACATCACCCAAACAACAATCGACTAATAAAAGTCAATCCAACATATCAATCAGATCATACAATGGCATGGGAATAATGTGTTCATCAAACTCTAATCATCTAATCCTAACAATCATCATATCCTAAGCTCCTAGTCCTTCAACGTAGGCAAGATCTTTTTCTGTTAAGTATATCGGATGATTATATAAGCCCGTTAGATGATATAAATTTGAAAACATTCCCCCCCTCAATCAATGACTCTTTCTCTGAAAAGTTTTAAAAGCGCTGAAGTCATTGATTGAGTTTGAAAATTTATGAAAACTCTGATACTGATTGATTTTCAAGCAACTCATTTTCCACCATTTTGAACGCAACAAATATTTTTCTGAAGAATTTTAGAAAGAAAAACATTTGTGTAGGAACAACAGTCTTTTTGTCGACACGCTTTCCTCAATTTGTTTTAGGATAAGTGCACGATATTTTTAAAAATTGGTTTAGCGCATCACTTTTCTTTTTTGAAGAACGGGTTGCTATCTGAAATAATAGCAAACCATGGTTTAAGCACGAGTTACAGTCTGAAATAACTGCAAGCCATATTTTGCGACATGTTTTGAAAAAGAATATTTACACCTCCTGCTCGAACTTCATCTATGGTCCCGTGCCATTAATGAATGACATTTCTAAGACCGCAGATATTATCAATACCAGAAGACATGTCTTTGAAAAACAATATTTTTGGTATTTTTCAAATTTTCTAACTTTTATGGGTTTTTGAAATTTTCTATTTTTCTATTTCTTTTTGTTGGTTTTATATTTTTGTATTTTGTTTTTCTGATAAATATATACAAAGATAGTTTAGATGATATAGTTTAGGAAGATGATGATACGAGTACCGAGATAAGGATATCGAGCAGCCTCATTGTAGAAGATAGAATCATCATCTCTTAAACATTCACCACCAAAGCTTTCAAGGCTCTTGAATCGAGAGAAATTGAACCTTCTGAAAGTGAGACTTTGGTAGCTTCCCCTCAAACCATAAATCCCTTTTGTTGAGCAGATTCGAAGCTCTATTTCAAGCTTGCCTTAGCCAGGTGCACAAAGAAGCACACCATTATCATCGATCTTGCTGCTCTTTTTAAGAATAATCTTTGTGATTCTTCGCTCGAGGTTATATCATCCAATAGAAGAACAACAACATATCATCCCACGCTTAAATACTCTTCTCAAATTCCTTTTCCTTTCAAGTCAGGCGATCCATACCAAAAGTTGTCAAGAGACCACTTCCCCAAGTAGATGAACTGATGCGTTAGTCTCTTAGACTAGAGCTCACGAACCCGAATACACATATACCCAAGACAGAGAAACTTATACCATGGAAGTAGCAGTTAAGTCCAATAGCCAAAGAATAACCCGATGTATACTTTTCTCTCCCATAAAGAAAGTGTATGAAGCTCAAGAACCGGCACCGAATGCCCAAAGAGAGAATAACCGATAACATTGAAGAAGCAGTCGAATCATCGATTATCTCTGGATGACTATCTCTTCGGATGTCAACTCGAATAAGTGATTAAATCTCTGAATCACTGATTAAGAACTCAAGTGAATCAGCTGAGCGTCCCAATGTACACAATCTCTCTCCCCTGATGATTGCGATAGCATCGAAATCATCACACACTTGTGTACCTCTTTTATCACAAGAAACCAACTCTTCCATCTCTTCCCCCACATGGTTGGAATAACAACACTAAACGCCATGAGACAAACCTTGAGTTTCTCTGCGGTAATGACATTAGTCTTCCCGGGATATCTTCAATCACTTAGAAGTATTAAGTTCATCAAGTTTACTCGCGTTTAGATACGTGTGTCCTTCCTCCTTGCTGGTTTTGTGTAGGATCGTTATTTTATTGTGTTTGATGATTCGGGTGGTCTTGGATGATCAAAATACATGTTAGCCATTAGAGAGAAAGTTAGAGAGTTGGGTGTTTTCTTGGTAGAGTTACTTCACAAATGTTGAATATTAGATTGAAGCACCACCCTTCCATGGATGGAAGGGTATTTATAGTTACATGAAATACGACCTCCTATCGGCTGTGGATCGGTGTCACGATGGGTAAGACCCGTCCTTCCTCCACGGTGTTACTCTAAACTATTCTACGCTACTGACTAACTAAATAACTATTAAATAACGTAAACAACGACAAATCTACGAGCTAACTTAAGCTAGATAACATTTGGGGTGACCGACTCTTCACTATGGAATTTTCTAATTCCTAACAATCTCCCCCTAAGGGAGGTCACCCCATTTTTTACATTTTGAATCCTAGCATTCAATTCTTGACTTCGTTCTTGAGCTCGTAGACTTGAATTCTTCACTTACTCAATCTTTGTGCTTTAGTAGCGATTCTTCAAAGTCCGCATAGTGGAGGCCTTTAACTGATCCACATCTTTGATGATCTTTGAGCTTTCTTTGAGATCATCGATCGCGATAAATCTCTCCGGATCATCCATAGTAGTGTTGCCTTCATGTGAAGTTGTGACATTTGGACCGACATGCTCACACTTTTGAATCATGACATCTTTCCAAAAGAGTAGCGGAAGCCTTCTTGGTTCATGATATTTGCAGTGATAGCGAAGCATAGTATAAAAATATCGAACCGGGTTATGTAGATATGCACCAGTCATGATTTCTTCAAATTAAGTGTGGATCTTGTGAGCATGCGGCTTTGGATTGACTTTCAATTACGATCACCGCAACCGTCCAAATGTACCGCAAACAACAGTTAGCAATAAAACACACGAAAGTGTCTTTGATCACTTTCGTTGAATTGAGGTACGCCCACGGTTCCCCGTTGATCGGTACAAGCACTCGCTCGTGATCGGTGGGATTCCTAAGAATCTCCTTGACAGGTTTCGCGTTTGTTCTAGGCGTTCTCAAACCGAACGCCTCAAAGAAGACAACACGGAGTGAGTGAACCAATAATTGAGATTCACCGATTGATGAAAATGATTTGAAAACAATCGTATTGCTTGAAGAAAGAGTTTTGCAATACAACGAAGGTTTTATGAGAAAGATCAATTTTCAAACAAAATACTTTTGTATTAGAGAATGAGTACACATTCGACGTGCTAGTGAAAAGAAGAGATTCGCACATCGAACGGTTTTCTAAAAGTATTTTCAATCAGAGATACTTTTGAATTTTGAAAACATAGTACACATTCGACGTGCTAGAGAAAAGAAGATTTGCACATCGAACGGTTTTTCCAAAAGTATACGTCAATTCCATTCTGGACCAAGGTTGATTCAATAATGAATCGCCCCATCGTTTCTATCCAGTTGTCACAAGCTTGATCTTTGCAAGATTTCATGTCACCCACCAAGAGCTTGTTAGATGTTGGCTCTAGAAGGATTTCCATCTTCATTGTGAATATTTTACATATCACTCGGATGTTCGGCAATACCACAAGGATAATCGTGGGACTCTTATATATACTTACTTTCCACATTGTGTGAAAAGCAAGTCTTCAAGAATTTAGTGTCCTAGCGAGATATTGTGAATGATCTCTTGGCTCTAGACTCAATAGTGCACATTTGGTCCTGTGTCGGAGACTAGGGAGAGGGTCTCCTTCTTCAATATCAACAATCTCTAAGAGAGAGTCGATAGATAATGTCGGTTCCCGTGAGAATGAAACAAGTCCTTTTAAGAGGAACTTGAGTGGTTTGGAAAGTTGAAGTGCGATGCGTCATGGGTCCATGACGCCTTGTCTTCAATACCAATGTTACCTTAGTAAACACCGGTAGCATATGAATTTGAACCGGTTTACGCCTAAGGTTGAATTGATGGAGGCAATTTCTTTTCACCCTTTTCACATTCGGTTCTTTTTCATTCTTCAACCCTTCAAAGGCTTACCGAGACTTCATAACTAGAACCTCGTTGGGTTTATTCCAAAGCTAGCTCTGTCTCGATCCGCACTCTTCCCATATTCTCATTTTCTCCTTTTTTCATCATACCTAAGGACTCTACACTATCTAGTGGATTATCCTCGGTAGATCCTCCTGTTCGGCGGATCGTGGGAACAAATACCTAACCTCACCATCCTTATAACTCCATACATAAAGTAAAATGGTCGGTCTTTTGGTACAGTTCAATCTTCCTTGAAACCAATTGAAAAATCATTTGGAAAAACAATCAAGGTACTTGTGATTTGAGATCAAAGCATTTTGTACCCTAATAGTTTTGATCATTTTAGAAAATCTCCCTCTCAACATGTGCATATGATTTAGAACTTGTTTAGCACATGGAGGCAAGAGGACTTTGAAATATTTTCTTTGATCACAATTTTCATACGAAAAAGCCATTTGATTTTCTTGGTAAACATTCTCCCCCTCAATATGTGCATAGGATATTTGAAATCATTTTTATCACATAGAGGCAAGAGTTCTTTTGAAGCACATCCACGATTACAAAAGCCATTTAAGAAACCATTTGAAAACTCAATCAAGGTACATTATGTTAAAACATAAAAGCTTTTGTACCTTGATAGTTTATTTTCTTATAAAATGCTCCCTCAATATATGCTTCGAGATACTGCGTTTAGCACATATGAGAGAAAGCGACTGCTAAACCGAATCAAAACGATCACCTTTATCAAATTTCATAATTAAATCACAAATTCTCCCCGATAAAATTATCAAACCCTTTGAGATTTTGGATCCCAAGTGATTTAATAAGGTTTAGAAAACATGGAGAATATGTGGCTGGTTTAAATACTCATCATGTTTTTGGATAAATCCTCCTCCTCAACATGTGCATTGTGTATGAAATCGTTTGGCACATGGAGGCAGGAGTGCCTTTAAAGGACTAAAACCAATTCCATTTAAACAGATAAGAGATTTAACTCACGATCTCTACCCCGATCAAAATTTCAAACCTTTTGAGATTTGTGATCCCAATTGATTTAAATCATTTAAAAGATTTTGGGGAAAGACGTGGCAAGATTTAATTTTGAAAAATGACAGATAAGGACCAAATTTAGACATTAAAGATTGTTAGTGTCAGGTATGATAGTTTTTAAGAGATCTTTAAGTAAAATAAAACAATTTCACAATCAAACAAGAACGTAAAAATTTCATTTTGATGATCTTTGAGTTTTAAAGAAAACCACACCATGACATAACATTAAATCTTTAGATCACCACATTTTAGCGCATAAACGGACTCTTTTGAAGATATATTGTTTGAAAATATTTTATTCAAAATCACTCTCCCTCAAACCATGACAAGAGTCGATGATTGAGTGACATAGGTTTTGATAACAAGAAGTCCGGTGATTTTCAAAAAAATTAGTCCAATATATTTTCAAAACAATATTTTCCATTTTCAAAACAATTTAATCAAATTATTAAAATTGTTTAAAAATGGTATCTGCACAAAGATATGTTAGGTGGTTGAGAAGCTTACATTGTTGTTCTTTGAGGGTTTGGAAGAAAAACCGTCACGATGCGGTGAGACTTCTTCTTACGTTGCATTTTGAATGCCAACCGAGGTCAAATTAAGCTCTGCTTCTTCAATCACTTAGAAGAAAACCATCTGGCGATGCGGTGAGACCTCTTCACGTTGCATTTATGCCAACTCTCCTTAGAAGTCCAATTAAGTTCCGTTTCTTCATTTGTCAACCCAAGATATAGTTACCCTTTCCTTTCGGCATCCAATCATCTTCAATTGTGGGATCCGGATCGGGAACATTCTTTTATACCAATATACCTGCATACGTTAGTGAACACACATACAAATATATGGTGGTCGACATCACCCAAACAACAATCGACTAATTAAAAGTCAATCCAACATATCAATCAGATCATGTAAGGTATGGGAATAATGTGTTTCTCAAACTCTAATCATCTAAACCTAACAATCATATCCTAGAAACCTAGTCCTTCAACATAGGCAATTATATTTTTTCAGATAAGCACGTAGGATAATTAAGACAGTCCGTTAGATGATATAAATTTGAAAACATTCTCCCCTCAATCAATGACTTATTTTCAAAAGATTAAAAGCGGCGAAGTCATTGATTGAGTTTTCAATTTTCACAAAAACTTTGAATCGATAGATTTACAAGCAACTCATTTACCACCATTTTAGAAAACAACAAATATTTTTCTGAAGAATTTATAGACGGAAAATATTTGAGTAGGAACTGAAGATCCTTCGACATACTTTCCTCATTAGTTTTAGGAAAAGTGCACGAAATATTTGAAAAATGGTTTAGCGCAAGACTTTCCTTTCTTTTGAAGAGCGGGTTGCTATCTCAAATAATAGCAAACCATCATTTGAAGCTTGGTTACGATCGAAATAAGCGTAAGCCATTTTTAAAGCGGGTTACTGATCGAAATAATCAGTAAGCCATATTTTGAGACATGTTTAGAAAATATTTACACCTCACGCTCGAACTTCATCTAAAGTCCCGTGCCATTATTGAATGACATTTCTAAGACCGTAGATGTTATCGATACGAAGACATGTCTAGAAAACATATTTTGGAATTTTTTTTTTTTTTCAAATTTTCCGATTTTTATGGGTTTTTGTTGGTTTTATATTTTCTATTTGGTTTTTCGATAAATATATACAAAGATAGAGTAGATGATATAGTTAAAGAAGATGATGATACGAGTACCGAGATAAGGATATCGAGCAGCCCCGTTGTAGAAGATAGAAGTCATCATCCCTAAAACTTTCACCACCAAAGCTTCCAAGACTCTTGAATCAAGAGAGAAATTGAGCCACTTGAAAGTGAGACTTGGCGACTTCCCCCAAACCGAAAATCCTTATGTTGAGTGATTGAAGCTATATTTCAAGCTTGCTTTAGCAGTGCAGAGATGCACACCATAATCATAAATCCCACCGCTTCATTTAAGACCGATGATCGAGATTCTCCGCTCGAGGTTATATCATCCACTAGAAGAACAAAGAACGATCATCTCACACATAAAATAATCTTCTCAAATTTCATAACCACCAAGTCTCAAGCAATCCATTCCAAAAGGTGCCAAGAGACCACTTCCCCACGTAGTTGAAATGATGCGATCGGTCTCTTAGACTAGAGCTCACGAACCCGAATACACATACCCGAAAACAAAGAAACTTATACCATCAGTAGATTAAGTCCAATAGCCAAAGAATAACCCCGATGTAAACTTTTCTCTCCCTCAAGAAAGTGTATGAAGCTCAAGAACCGAAGTACCGAATGCCCAAAGAGAATAACCGATAACATTGAAGAAGCGTGGCGAATCATCGATTATCTCTGCGGTGACAATCTCTGCGGATGTCAACACCGAATAAGTGATTATATCTCGAATCATGATTAAGCCCTCAAGTAAAACAAATGAGCATCCCCAATGTACACAATCTCTCTCCCGATGATTGTGATAACATCAAAATCATCACACACTTGTGTACCTCTTTCATCACCAGAAACTAACTCTTCCATCTCTTCCCCCACATAGTTGGAATAAGAACACTAAACGCCTTGATGAGTAAACCTTGAGTTTCTCTGCGGTCATGACATATGTTTTCCCGGGATATCTTCAATCACTTAGAAGAATTAAGTTCATCAAGTTTACTCGCCATGAGTCAAACCTTGAGTTTCTCTGCGGTAATAACATTTGTCTTCCCGGGATATCTTCAATTACTTAGAAGTATTAAGTTCATCAAGTTTACTCGCGTTTAGATACGTGTCTCCTTCCCCTCTTTGGTTTTGATACTTGAGAATCGACAACATATTTAAGCCCATGTACTAGAAATCATTTGAGAAGAACATCATTAGCTCGAGATGTATCTGTGAGAATCAACTTCTTGAGAATGTGAGCAAGTCTAATTGGGATTAAATCGACTTTTCACTCTCCCCGCTTAGTGCTCTCCCTAAACCGACAACTGTTTGATAACATCCCAGATTAAGAAGAAGTCTTTAGATCGTTAATTGCAACTCGCCTTTAGTCTTCTAACATGTAGCGTGAAATGTAGAACAGATCGCAGACTCGACCTTCTTCAAGATTGTCCGGTTGGGGAATAGATAGTTAACATCTTCAACTCACCAAAACAAGAACATCACCAAAAGCATCCCAATCAACTTTCATCTTGCAAATCCCTTAACTAAAATCCCTCCCAATCAAACAAGAACGTAAAGATGTTCATCAAGGAAATCAAGAATCGAGCTACAACGAACACATAAGATGGTAAGACCAAACTACCAATCACATCAAACAAGAACAGAAGGTTGTTCGGAATCATCATGTTGATGTGCACGTGAAGCATTAACCGGAAGCACTTTGTCAATAACCTCATATCAGCTTGTGAAGATGTCAACCAACGGCTCTTCGAAGAAACACCATGTAAAGATGATCCGATCAGTAGAAGCTCGGTTCTTACATGAGTTTGGAGCCGTTTGACCATTTATTCTCATATATCAATCAACCATGCAAAATTATCACACTTCTTCTCCCCCTCAAGAATTGCATACGGAGATGCCATTCTTGATTAAACAAGTGAAAATCATCCAAATGTTCTATTCACTTCTCTCCGCAAAATCGACACATGATGTCGCCATCTTCATTATAATCGAGTAAGTGGAATGAGAAACAATCGGTGGAAGCCCGGTTCACTTGATGATGAGCGCATGGAAAAGTATGAAGCATGTTGATGAGAATGGTCATAATAAGAAGATTTCTCTTCTTGGAAGATAAAGCGCATCGACACGTACACTTTTCTTTTCTTTGAGTACGAGGCCTGAACTCGATGTGAGCAGACGTCATAATCTCTCTTTTCATCTCTCTTAGCAAAACATGTAATCACCCCATTATCATTCAAGAGGCTTTTTGTCGTGACGGTGATGGAGATAACCCAATATGATGAATTTGACCTTGAAGTAAACTAACCGAACTCGTGACTTAAACTTGCACATATGTAACAAAGAGCGGTGCCGAGAATTCATGCCCTTTGAATCTATAAGTACTCTATACTCTTCAACCAACCAACCATCAAGTAAAAGACGACATTACCTCTTGAGAATCCACAATTGAATGTGACCTTGAGCACTACAACGTAACTCCTTTAAGTGATAGTTATTTTGAGGTGATAAGAGCCCAATTCCCCAAGTGGTAAAAGAAGAGGTAAAGTCACCCAACAATAACTAGATTTCCAAGTCTTGGTTTTTGATAATAAGCTCGAACAAGGATCTTGAAGAATCTTCATCCATCCATCCCCGATACCTTGAGATACTAAGTACACTCGCCTGTGATAATTCACTTCAACCTCAAATAAATAATCTTGAATTAACTTGGTTGTCACATCATCTGAATCGCTCAAATCTAGCCTTCTTTGATATTTAAATGAACTTTGATAATGGTTTCATCCCGACCATGGTTAAAAGCACATAACCCGTAAAACCATGTAATAACCAAAGCGCCATGAAGACAACTCAAACACACACCCAATTCATGAAGTACACCCATTTATCCCTTCTTTGAAGCGAAACCGTAGCACCAAGATCAAGTAAGATTCGTAATTACACTTTCCTCTCCGTGATGGTTCCATCATCACGGATTTTACAATTCTATGGTCTAAACCGAGAAATAGTTTCTTTCATGGATTTTACAAGACTAAGAATAAACCGTAAGATAGATCCGAAATGCACTTTACTATTACTGGGATGTTTCCATTGTCACGGATTTTACAAGTCTATGATTCAAACCGAGAAATAGGTTCTTCGCGATTTTACAAAATCAAGACAAAACCGTAAACAATGTCAGCTTGAATGTGTTATGACAGCATTGGTTTCGGTGAATATTTGTTTTAGGGGAACATGCAGCGGTTCATCAACGGTCCATTATCCAACATCATAAACATCATCAACCATCCAATAAATACTTAGGTAAACACATCATTCGCGATTCAGCCGGGTATTGTAGTGACCACATGGAGAAGTAAACCCGATATGCCGAACTTGACCATGAAGAGAAATTCCCCAGATTTGTTACTTAACCTTGTACTAATCCTTGTGAAAAAGAAACGGTGTACCCAATGTACAAAACCTCTTGACATTCTCAATTGAGTGAGACACCGAAGTGATAGTTACGTTGTGGGTTAAACGAGAAAGAATCACAAACGTAACTAAATAGTCAAGTCTTTATCACATCTAATAAATGCCCAAACAAGTCATCTTCGCGGAATGGTAGAAAGAAAGAAGACGAAATAAGTAAACGCGCCCGGAAAATATCACTGCAAATCCAAATACAGCACCGATAAACAACCCGTAGTCAACTTCAATAACCAATTCAAGCCGAGACATGATATACTCCGTGAAAATGCATAAACCATAGTATCAAATCACCAACAAATCTCATCGTCATACCCAATCTCATCATCAACTCTAATTAATCAAATCTCATAAGTACGATCAACCATGTGAAGCCCATCGATCAACATTCAAATCCAAGTTGTCACATATACAAATACCAACGAACTGCATTCAAGCCCAAATTCAGTATAACTCCTTTCCATAATCGATCCATCCCAAGTGAAGATTAATGTCACAATTCAAAACATGTGATCCAAGATAAACACAAACCACACGAAGTTCATCGAAATATATTCAAAACTTAACCCGTGTGCAAAACCAATTGCAAAACCCGACTTAAATCACGATATCGCTTGAGAGACACATTTGAATACACATTTGTAAGAATATGTCAAGACAAAATAAACCACCCGTAGCACATTTAAAAAAAAACGCTACTCCCTCATCCTTGGAAGGGTCTTGTTGTTAACAGTTTTAGGGAAACACATTCATAGCACATATCTGGCCCAGACTTGATGATCCGAGCCCACAACCTTTCAATATCATTTGGCTCCAATTACTTCACAATGCTCAGGTTATGTACGGCCCAAATCCAATTTAGATCCACTCACCCAAAATAAACCCGATTCATATTCACTCCTTATGTCCGGTTATATATAAAGTGACATATCCTAATATTTAGGTCATTATCTAAAACCTAAAACACAACAAAAATCCGCCTCCCTTTTTCATTCTTCAGTACGCAGTAACTCACCAAACCCTAAAAATACTCAAACAGCCATACCAAACGAATGTACGCCTCCTTCACTTCATCATAATCCTCTCGTCTAGCCACAGGGATGGTTACGAGGACATCAAGTGATGGCCACAGGGATGGTCAAGGTCTTGAAAAGGCTTCGAAATAAAGCACGAATGAGTCCAGGTAGGTATTTCCTCGAACCTTGTTGTTGTAATTGAGTCATAAATGAGCCAAGATAAAGTATTAACAATATTGTTAACAACTTATCTTTAAGTGTTCTAACAACAAACTAAGGCTACGCCTCAAATAAGCATATAGATCAGTGAAGATATTCCATTTTCGTGTGAAATACTCTTGATACTCATGATGTATTTGAATACAACACGACAATAGAAGCCTGAGATCTAATAATTTTGAGTTCCCACCTTCGATCTATGATGTTGTTTGAAATAGAGGTCGTGGTGATGTATTTAGAGTCTTGTTGAGTCTTGTTTTTCATTTAGATTATCATTCAACTTATCACCGAAATAACGATTTGATCCAACAAGGTTGTTGAAATCATTTCATTACCTTCGAATAGTTAAAAATAAAACGTTTTTGATCAATGATGATGTGAATGACTCGAGATATAGACACTTGGTAGTCTTGGTGTTTCATTTGAGAGCCACGAGTCATACAAACTGAGATCCAAAAAAATGTTTCGAGTGATAATAGATGTGAATGAGTCTTGGATATGTTTCGAGTATTGGTACAAGAAGAATGTTATGATGTTTTGAAATGGAATAATACTGAGTTGCTTTGATATGGTCATTTACTAGTTTTAATTGATGTTGGATTGATGATGTAATGAAACTGAGGTCTAGTTTTTTTTTTTTTTTGTTTTGTTTTGGTATATGGTGTATGGTCGTTGGTTTCTGTCAATCTCAAGACAAGTCGCTATAATGTTTTGGTTCGAAGGTCTTGTGGTCATGGTCAAGTCATATCTTCTTCTACCTTTCTGTCACCAAGTCGCTAGCTATACTGAGTCATAAGTCGCTAGCCATTCAAACCAAGTCGCTACGACAATTGACTCAATAGTCAAGTCGCTAGAGCTTATCTTACCAAGTCGCTAACCATTTATAAGCAAGTCGCTAGCTGAGGTATTTAGCCCAAGTCGCTAGCACTTTAAGTCACAACTCGCTACCATTAAGTCGCTAGGTCTGTCAAGTCGCTAGCTTTTCAGTTTGACTCAAAAATCAAACCGTTAACATTAAAACACATAAATCGCTAACTTGTTCAATAACAAGTCGCTAGCCTAAATCGCTACCAAAAAATGACAAGTCGCTAGGTAGATTAAACCAACTCGCCATGAAGAGTAACCCAGAAGACTGCATCTGTTTTGACCCATTTGTTCTCGTTTTGACCAGATGACATTATGAGGCGTGTATACCGACTATGGTTACCAAGCAGCTTAAAATACACCCAGAAAACTTGACAAAAGCTGTATTATATAACCCATTAAAATGACCAGAATGGACAGAAAAGAAGACACAAACCAGCAAAAGTGTTGAGACCATGACTTGATAAACCAAGATAAGAGTTGTTTAAAAACTGTTACACCATAAGAATAAGAAAGACATAATCTTTTGACCAAAAAATGATACAGAAACAGTTTTTAAAACACTATTCGAACCAACATAAATCAATGAAACACAATAACCATGGTACGAAAACCACACAAATCAACACAACACAATAACCTTGGCTCTGGTACCAATTGTAGGATCGTTATTTTATTGTGTTTGATGATTCGGTGGTCTTGGATGATCAAAATACATGTTAGCCATTAGAGAGAAAGTTAGAGAGTTGGGTGTTTTCTTGGTAGAGAGTTACTTCACAAATGTTGAATATTAGATTGAAAAGCACCACCCTTCCATGGATGGAAGGGGTATTTATAGTTACATGAAATACGACCTCCTATCGGCACGTGGATCGGTATCACGGTGGGTAAAGACCGTCCTTCCTCCACGGTGTTACTCTAAACTATTCTACGCTCTTGACTAACTAAATAACTATTAAATAACGTAAACAACGACAAATCTACGAGCTAACTTAAGCTAGATAACATTTGGGGTGACCGATTCTTCACTATGGAATTTTCTAATTCCTAACATTTTGATACTTCAGAATCAGCAACACATTGTAAGCTCATATACTCGAAATCTATTGAGAAGAACATCATAAGCTCAGATGTATCTGTGAGAATCAACTTGCTGAAGAATTACATGAGCAAATCTAATTAGGGATTGAATCATGACTTTTCACTCTCCCTCAATTAGTGCTCTCCCCAAAACTGACAATTTGTTTGATAAATGCCAGATTAAGAAGAAGTCTTTAGATCGTTAAATGCAACTCGTCTTTAGTCTTCTAACATGTAGCGAAAATGTAAACCGATCAGACTCGACCTTCTTCAAGATTGTCCAATTGGGGAATAGAAAGTCAACATCTTCAACTCACCAAATGCATTCCGTTAACTTACAAATAGCAAATCCCTTAACTCAAATCCCTCCCAATCAAACAAGAACGAAAGATGTTCATTAGGAAATCACCCATAATGGAAGCATTTTGTCATTTAATCATATCCGCCCATGTTAAGATGTCAACCAACAACTCATAGAAGAACACACATGCTTCGTTAATATGTCAGTCATAATCTGTTCTCTATCGGTCAATTCTGTGACTCCGATCTAGAGGTGGCCTTTAGAAAATACACATGTTTCGTTAGAGAACCAGGTGGTGTTGAACTTTCAAAGGGAACACGTAGAACCAACTTGTACACCAACTCTATCGAAGACATGATGAAGATAACCCAATAAGAAGAAGCTTGGTTCTTATATTAGTTTGGAGCCGTAAGACCATTTATTCTCAGATATCAATCAACCATGCAGTATTATCACACTTCTTCTCCCCCTCAAGAATTGCATACGGAGATGCCATTCTTGATTAAACAAGTGAAAATCATCCAAATGTATTCTATTCACACTTCTCCCCCGCAAAATTAGCACATGATGTCGCCATCTTCATTATATTGAGCAAGTGGAATAAAAGTACTAGCAACGGTAGTCTGGTTCACTTGATCACTATACGCGCATGGAAAAAGTATGAAGCATGTTGATGAGAATGGTCATAATAAGAAGATTTCTCTTCTTTAGAAGATAATGCACACTGAAGCGTACACATTTCTTTTCTTTAGAGAACGAGGCTTGAATTGTTGTGTTCAAACGTCATAAGAAGATTTCTCTTCTTCGGAAGATAAAGCGCACTGAAACGTACACTTTTCTTTTCTTTAGAGTACGAGGCTTGAACTGTTGTATTCAAACGTCATTATCTCTCTCTTTCAATCTCTCTTGGCAAACTTGTAATCAACCCCATTATCATTCAAGAGGCTCTTTGTAGTGACGGTGATGGAGAAAACCAATATGATGAATTTGACCTGAAGTAAACTAACCGAACTCGTGACTTAAACTTGCACATATGTAACAAAGAGCGGTGCCAAGAATTCATCCTCCATTGAATCTCTAAGTACTCTATACTCTTCATCCAACCAACCATCAAGTATAAGACGTACATCACCTCTTGAAAATCCACAATTGAATGTGACACTGAACATTACAACGTAACTCCTTAAAGTGATAGTTATTTTGTGGTGGTTAGAGCCCAATTCCCCCAAGTGGTAAAAGAAAAGGAAAAAGTCACCCAACAATAACTAGATTTCCAAGTCTTCGTTATTGATAATAAGCTCGAACAAGGATCTTAAAGAATCTTCATTCAACCATCCCCGATACCTTCAGATACTAAGTACACTCGCCCGTGATATTTCACTTCAACCTCAAATAAATAATAGTTAATTAACCCCGTTGTCACATATTCTGGTTAAAAGCTCAAATCTAGCCTCCTTTGACGTTTTCAGTGAACTATGATAATTGTTTCATCCCGACCAGGGTTAAAAGCACATTACCCCGTAAAACCATGCAATAACCAAACTGTCATGAGGACAATCCAAACAAACACCCAATTCATGAAGTACACCCTTTTATCCCTTCTTTGAAGCAGAAACCATAGCACCAACATTAGATAAGATCCCGAAATACACTTTCCTTTCTCCAGGATGGTTCCATCATTACGGGATTTTACAATTCTATGGTTTAAACCGAGAATTTTACAAAACCAAGAATAAACCGTAAGATAGATCCGGAAATGCACTTTACTATTACCAGGATGTTTCCATTGTCACGGGATTTTACAAGTCTATGATTTAAACCGAGAAATAGATTCTTTCGTGGGATTTTACAAAATCAAGACAAAACCGTACACAATGTAAACTTGAATGTGTTATGACAAATTTGGTTTCGGTGAATATCTGTTTTAGGAGAACATGCAGCGGTTCATCAACGGTTCATTCTCCATCTTCAACCCTATCATCAACAATTCTTTACCAATATGTAGACCACTTCACAAACCATACTAAGTCAAGTAGTATATACTACTTCCCCTTGAGGTTGACTGTAAAACATTAAAGTACACGATTCTCCCCCATGATGGTTTCGAACTTTTGGAAGCATCATTAGCATGTACGACCATTTACACAAAAAGTTCTTGTCATAAGTAAACATCTTGAAAGATCATGACTGACGTTGAAGATTCTTGAAAGATTTTGCTTAAACTGTGAAGTATCATTGACATTCAGGGGCGTCAAATATATCATGAGAATTGTTGATCACATCTCAACCATTCAATCCATTGGTAAACACATCATTCACGTATTCTGACGGCTATTGTAGTGACCACAAGGAGAAGTAAACCTGATATATCAAACTTGAACATGACATAAAACTCCCCAGATTTGTTACTTAAGCTTGTACTAATCCTTGTGAGAAGAAACGGTGTACCCAATGTACAAAACCTCTTGACATTCTCAACTGAGTAAGACACCGAAGTGATAGCTACGTTGTGGGTTAAGCGAGAAAAAATCACACACGTAACTAAATAGCCAAGTCTTTATTACACTCTATAAATGCCCAAACAAGTCATCTTCGCGGAAGGGTAGAAAGAAAGAAGACGAAATAAGTAAACGCGCCCGAAAAACCACACTTCAAATCCAAATAAGAAATATCGAACTTAAATAACCCCGTAGTCAACTTTGTTCATTAAACACTTCAAGCCGTGACAAAATACTCTTCGAGAAAATGCATAAACCAAAGTATCAAGCCGTATCACACCAAATCTCATAGTCAAATCGCATAAAGTTCAAATCTCATGAAAACACATATCAACACATCTCATCAGCCCAGACAAATCATCCGATCATCTGAATCAATCCAATCATCCAAGTCCAGTCGTCTAAATAAAACCTTTTGAACCGTCAAATCAATACCAAATTAAGAATACCAGTCAAGAATATCGAACTCATTCAATAACTCATGCCGTGAACAATTATCCCTTGAAATTTGAGATTCCAAACTACTAACTTTCTTCCACAAATAATATCATTTGTACCCAAAATTAAAATTTCAGATAACGAATTCTTAATACAAGCCCATATATTGGAATCAATCTATTTGTTAATAACATCTAATTATATCACGGCAGAAATACACGGCCCAAGTCTAATAATAGTACCACTTTGATCCAATCCGCCCCAAATACATGACCCAATACAAGTCCAATAACTACCTTCGGCTCATAAAAAATATTATCAAGCCCATTATATGATCTAACCAAGAGATGCCCTAATAATATGGATATAAAAGCCACTTATCTCACACTATACCCTAATAATCATCCACCAAACCCTAATCTCTCTCTAAATGATCCGCCTCCTTCATCTATACGCAGCAAAAATTCACAAGCCAAAATCTCTTTCATTTCACCAAAAGTCACGTAGCATAACCCTAATCCCCTTAATCATTTCAGTCCGCCCTTATTGTTTATCAAATCGCATCTCAAAAACAATCTTCCCTTTAATAATAATAATACCAATCCTTGAGCACTTTGAGAAGCTTTCATGATAGCACCTCGCCACAGGGATGGCTCGAGGAGGTGACCGGCTTAGAGATCAAACCCACGGATTTAAGGTAAGATAAACCAAGGTTAGAGTCGTTTGTGAATTGTTTTAAAATGAACTCAAGAAAAATGAGTTAACATCAATTGTTAAAATCATTTCTTAGTTCGTATATTAACATGGTAGGATTTATGATGAGATTCGTTCAAACAAGTTTTGAGATAATGAACGATTATGAGATCCTTTAGATGTTTTCTTGTCATTTTGATTCTTAGATTTGGTCAATGATGAAAAGGGTTCACACAAACAAACGATTGAACACATATTTGAACCCTTTCTGAGATCCATCAATTTTTTTTTAGATTTCGTGTATGTATGAGTCAAGATCTGTGAAGATATCTTTGTGTGATTGTTCTTGTAACGGACTTTTGTGTATTTGAAATACCACACAGAAGAAAGGATCTGAGATCTTGTTATGCTTAAGTCCACTCGTTATTATTGTAAACTGAAATGATGACTCGATGAAACCTTAGTTGGTTTTGTTCATTCATTCAAATAATCGGATATTAAACGAAGCGTAGCTTCAAAAGAGATTGATGAGGATGCACGTTCCACTTAAAAGATCTATAAAAGTGTACAAATAAAGTGGAATGATTCTGAAATCTTTACTTGTTTATCAATTTCTTGTGAAACTCATGTCTTGAGGTTTGATAGATATGGGATTGAAGTAGTTGTAGTAGTCGATGGTGATGGGATTATATTTTGGATTATGTGTAGGCAGTAGTAATTAGAATAAGGATATAATGTACTTCACATAACATTTACATTATCATTATTGAGTTGTTTTTGTTGCAAGGACTTATGATGGTTTTGAGACCTGAAGTCATGAGATCTGGTCTTTTTGGTTTTCTTCGTCAACAACTCGCATTCTTTATCTTCTTCATCTCCTTTTCTGTCAAGTCGCATAGATGCATTTGACAAGTTCCATCCATGTTTGTGTCAAGTCGCTTTTGACTTGAGTTGACTCAAAATTCAACTCGCTTTTATACACAACTCGCATCATGACCCAACTCGCATCATGGCCCAACTCGCATCTTGACCCAACTCGCATCTTTCCCAACTCGCATCTGTCCCAACTTGCATCTGACCCAACTCGCATCTGATGAAAAATAGTCAACTTGCATACAATTTTGCCAGTACAACAACTCGCATCAAAATGCTAGTACACAACTCGCACAAAGTTCATTGAATCTGGACATTTTGACGAGTTGCATTGACAACTCGCATTTGGACATTATCATAATAGCTTAGGACCAGATTTGTAACATATTAACACCAGCAACTTATACGACCAACAAGACAGCTTAACATTTTTAACACAGGATTCAAGCAACAATGACTTAGAACTGCAGATTCACAATTTTTACCAAACAGCTTAAAAATTGCTTAATGAACTGATTGACCACATGTATTTTAAAACCAGTGAATGACTTCCAAGGATAACATAATCATGAATCGAGCGCATCAAAACCATAAACCAAACAGCATAAAAAAACAGTTAACAAACCGCATCAACCCGCATAAAAGCCATTCGAATCACCAAAACAACGCAACCTTGCTCTGATGCCAATTGTAGGATCGTATATTTATGTTGTTTGATGATTCGGGTGGTCTAGGATGGTGACAATACAAGAAAGCCATGGTTAGAGATGAAGAGAGTAAAGAAAGAGTTCTTGAGAGAGAGTTAAACAAAAGAAAGGTTAGATTATGAAAGAAGCTCCACCCCTTCCAAGGATGGAAGGGGTATTTATAGTTACAAATACTACGTCCTCCTATCGGACTATGGATCAGGCATACAATGGGTAAAGACCCGTTCTTCCGCCACGGTGTTACACTAAACTAAACTACGCTACTGACTAACTAATTAACTACTAAATAACGTAAAAAAAGACAAGTCTCGAGCTAACATATGCTAGACCATTATTGGGGTGACCGACACTTTTACATGGAATTTCCAATTCTAACAATCTCCCCAAGGAGGTCACCGATGAAATACATTTGCATCCTAGCATTCTATCTTTGTCTTTAGTTTCGAGCTCAGACTTCAATTCTTCAAGTTCCATAATCTTTGTGCTTTAGTAGCGATTCTTTAAATTACGCATAGTTTTGTACTTTTAGTGGAGGCCTTTAATCGATCCACATCTTTGATGATCTTCGAGCTTTCATTGAGATCATCGACGCGATAAATCTGGATCACCTTTTGTAGTGTTGCCTTCATGTGATGTTGTGACTTTCGGACCGACATGCTCACACTTTACGGATCATGACATCTTTTCATCGAGTAGCGGAGAAATCAAATGTAAGATGTTTTATTTCATGAAGGAAATTACATTACATTGATAAAGCATGGATATTAAGGATTGATCTTATTTGAAAGACTACTAAGTTCCTTGAGCGTTTTCGCTAGAAGGATCATCAAATGGTTGATGAGTGTACCGATTCAGGAATGAAGAAAGTCTTCATGAGAGATACGTTTAGAGGTTCCATCATCTTGTTCACAAGTACGTACAACGGACTTTGAAATTGAGGGTGAAGGTACATGATGTGATGATAAAGGCATGTCAAGAACATTCTATAAGGGATTAGTTTGTTCTTTGAGCCTTGTAGATTTACAATTTGCCTTCCAAAGAAATAGGCGAGATTGTATGGTTGTTGTGTTAGCAAATAATACATTATGTGAGCACAACAAGCGGGAAGGATTTATCGATTTCCCCTAAGACTCCAAACATTTTACCGTAGGATGAGTGCAAGAGCCTTGTACTCTTCTCGGATATCCTTTGTATAGATAATATTTAGATCGGAGTAATAGGGTCGAGGTTTGCATATTGTGTGAGTCAAGTCTTGCGGGGAAGGTATGAGTGAACAATATTGACTATTTTCTTCACGAAAGTTGAAGAGAGAATCAAAAGACCAATATTCGGTGAAGGTACATTGTCCATGATTTGGAATTCAGAGAATTTGAGAAAATTCCCCAAGGGTTAAAACAAACTTTTGGTTTTTGATCCAAAACCCAAAAGATAGAGAACGATCCTCGTTACGAACGAGTTCGACTTGACGAAAGAATTCCAATACAAACCTTGGACATATTTTCTCGTTAATTTCGAGAAGACATTCCAATCCTATGGTTCGGAAGGAGGTATTAATACCTTCTTCGTATTGTAGAGGAGTGTCGACAATACGTCCTTTGTGGAAGTGACGGGTTTCAAGATTTTTGAACCCGCGGACATGATTGCCAGGTGTGTTGGGCTCAAGGGAGATGTTAGGAGTGTAGACGCTAGTGAGTGAAAAATCAAACTCATATTCATGCAACATAGCGAAACCTATAGGAAAGAGAAGTTAATAGGATGTGACGTATTACGGGTAAAACAATGATTACCTAACGTTTTTACAAGATGTTTATTAATAATGACATTTAACTCACTTAATGTTTGACATTCTAGTAGAACATTTCTTTTAGGAAGAAAGTGGTTTTATTTTGCATGGAAAATCTGTTATCCAGAAGGACGGTTCCATTCTATCAAAGATCCGGCTAGTATACCTACTGGGATCCGTGGATGCAGTAATGTGATGCATTTTTGATAAAAACATAGTTTTATAGTTTTATACCAAGATATGTGTATTAGCCTACATTTTCTTTTAGCATGCATTAATGGTTTCTAATGTATCACGAAAAGATACGAAAGATATAAATAAATAAAAAATGTGTGAAAACACATTAAGATAATAAACTAGATAAACTAGTAATATTTCATTTCAATGCTAAGAATGATACAAAGGATTGGGTATATAACCCCAATGTAGATTAACAACACAAAGTATATGTCTCCGTATGAGAACTTCATCATAGGGAACACAAGAGTGATGAGTGTTAAGGCGATGAACACGAGGGCGATGTAAACCATGTTGATGATGAACCTTCTTGGTCTTGGTTTGAGATGAGATGAGATGAAGAGGAAGATGAAGTTTTGAATGAGGGGTAATTTTTGAAAGTGGAAGATTTGATAGAGTGGACGACGGAGGGTTTATTTATGGGGAAGGAGGAATTTTTGAGATTTGTGTTTTGTTTTATTATTAGAAAGATATGATTTTTAGATTAAGTGAAATAAAACACAAGTTTTATATAACACGACTTTAGACGAAAATGTAACACGTATGTGGGAAAGGCTTCCTAATGAAGCTACATGTAATACATGTATATGCACAAAAGATAATCATATAAATACATATGTAAGCTTACTTATTTATCAAGCTAATATCATTTAGAGATAAGTAGAAAGTCATACCTCTAATGCACTTAGGAATTTCTTTACAAATGACACAACAAATGTCAGAAGACAATTCCGGCTCCTTTGTGCTTAAGATACCTTCATAGAGAAGGTATTATTGTTACCCAGCGATTCCTATGGCTTGGTAGGTATGAGCTTTAACACAGAAACATGACAAAGAGGATTAGTGCAATTAAATAAAGAATAAATAATAAGAAAAATGTTGTCATCTAATCAACATCCAAACAAAGAGTTTTAAAAGACATGGTTTGTTTTTATGAAAAACCTTCTTTCTAGTTTTCAATTAACCATGGATCGTATCAAGTTTTTAAAGTACAATATACTTTAAGAGACTTGATAACGAAGCTCTGATACCAATTGTGGAAAACTAGAAGGGGGGGGGGGGTTGAATAGTTTTACAAATTAAAACTCGTTTTTCCAATTAAAACTCGTTTTTAACTATTTAGATCGACTTATGTCAATCTATTTGGATGTGTGTTGGATGTTGATAAACAAACATATAGAAATATAAATATGTAATGAAAAGATAAAGAGTAAGAAGCACAAATGTGACAACTCGTAATTTCAGGACATTTCATATAGACTAGATTTAGTCTACACATCATTAGTAACAATATTTCATATCAATTTATGCATGGGTTTTGCATTTTACATTAAACGTTTATTTTCTTATTAAATAAACGCTATCGCGTAATTAATTATTTTGAACATTTGATCCGATACTTCCAAAATTATCCCGATATATTTTATACTTATATTAAGATTATAAAAATATTATTATTAGTTTACCGGTGTTTTAAATTTATTTTGTATATAAATTGTTATATTTATATAATTACTGACTTTAAGTAAATACTACACGATAATTATTATTTCACTCAATTTTTGTAAGAAATGTATTTTTATAATTTTATTGACTTCAATATATTTTATTTTGACCCGTTATAATTTATTATTAGCTAACGCTACCCTACAAGCTCAAATATTTATACAAGTTACTAATTATTATTGAACAATTACACTTTACTTATACATGTAAATACTTAACAAAAACAAAACACATCTCTTTCTTTCTTTGTTATGAATGTCGACCATAATAGGTGACTCACACACAATTTGAGAACTAAATATCTAATACTACACATGATACTTATATTATTTTATACTAACAAAACAACACATAGATCAATATATCATAGTGTGAAGAAAAATAAAAACTCTCTCTTCTTTCTTCTTCCCCATAGAACCGGTCAAGGTGAGACAAGCACAAGGAGGTCATATTTTTTTCAAGTCAAGCTAATTTCATAACTCTAGTATACTCTTAAGTAAGGTTTTGAAATAAAAACCTAGGGTGTTTAGGATTAACCCTTGTTCATTTAACCTCATCAAGTAACTAGTAAGCATTTCATGTTTATATTCATCTTTCATACTCATATCATGTTCATTTTATCATGCTTGAGAAAAATATGCAAGTCATATGGATAGCTATACCACTTTAAATGTTTTTTATGTATATATATATATATATATATATATATATATATATATATATATATATATATATATATATATATATATATATATATATATATATATATATATATATATATATATATATCATCCTATAATTACTCCTTGAAACATATCACTTTTGGTGATGTCTAGAAACCCATGACATCCTAAGAAGGTGTATGGTAGGATTAGAATAGCTTGCGTTGGTTTGAATTGGTTAGAATAGGTTTTGCGAGAAAACTCATTTCGACAACTAATTATAAGGGTCGACCTTTTCGTGAAATCTGGAATTTTCGACAGTGGATAAAACTTTTGGGCTAGATATTTGGAAAATACACTTTAAAAGCAACGTGGCGCTTGAGCGGGTTAAAACGGAGTTATAACGAAGAAGTTATGCAATTTTTAAGTTTAACGACGAAAACTATTTGTTTCGAAAATTCAACATGTATTCTCAACTTTTACGAGTCAAAAATGAGTCTTAAGCGTTATAAAATGTGTCGACTTATCAAAATATATTAGTATACTTTAATCTGAGCTAAGGACATATAAAACGTGAAAGCGGACTTGTAACGATTAAATTACAGCGTTTAAATAAAGTTGCCGTAACTATATTATATAAGCAAAACTAATATATTTCTATTAGACAAACATTACGGCCGCGAATGACCATGTTGAGGGTCGTTTTTAACATTGATGGAGTACTTTTTATGAAACGATGTCTTCTAGTAAAAGTAAGTTCGCCTAGCATATTTTCCAAAATGCCCAACCGTTTGTCAAGCGGAGTTGTAACAAATAAAATACGGTCACTTAAACTTTGCCGAAAACCACCCTTAAACAATATTTTGGATACAAGTACCATACTTTACCTACATTTTTCTCCATGATCGAGACCTCTATGATAAAAACTTAAAAGCTAAAACTTTGAGATAATGATACAAGCTTTCCCAAACCGTTGAGTTTGTTTCCTAACACTCGATGTGCACCATTTTACGACTAGCTTTTCAAGGCCGTTTAGTCACTCTCATAAAATTGTCAAATGACATTATTTTACGACGAAAAGTTATAATTTCATAATAAATCATTAAATGACTATCGTAGGATATCATTTCAACGTAAATACTTGTAAAGTATTTTATAATATGACGAGATGTCATAAACATACATTTCGACGATAAATTCTATTTTCAAAAACGTACAAGTGGTATAGATTACATGTGGATTTGCATGCACGACATTGTTTCATGATTTACATTAGAACATATCATTCATAATAGGTCGCGGTCAGAGGTTGCGTCTCATTTCAGTATTGCCATTATATCATCATTAACATTGCACCAGGTGAGTTTCATAGCCCCTACTTTTATACGTTTTGAATTACTTTTGGGGGAGATACATGCTCAAATATTTCCATTTACTTTCACAAGTACTTTAACTTATATGAATTACCGTGAGTTTTCATAGCCCCAATTTTCAATTGTTTTATACTACTTTTGGGGGAGATACATGCTCATCAACTTTTATGACATTCATGATTATTTGCAAACTACATGTTAACTGAACTGAATGTTTAGTCATACGAAGTAACAATTTTGCCATATTTAGAATTTCTATATCATAAATCATTGGGCTAATTGTCTTGGTATAATCCTTGGGCTAATGGTCTTGGTATAATCATTGAACTAATGGTCTTGGTAGAATCATTGAACTAATGGTCTTGGTAGAATCATGGAACTAATGGTCTCGGTATAATCATTGAACTAATGGTCTTGGTAGAATCATTGAACTAATGGTCTTGGTAGAATCATGGAACTAATGGTCTCGGTATAATCATTGAACTAATGGTCTTGGTAGAATCATTGAACTAATGGTCTTGGTATAATCATGAACTAATGGTCTTGGAACGATTTGAAACAAAACTCATATGTGTTATATCAAGTAACTATTGATACATTAAGTTATGCACTATTTTGTGAATTCATTTGACGATGTGTGTTTGAACATAAACTATACACATTTTGGCAATGGGTTGTGAACACACAGGTTGCAAGTTTTGTATGGCGGAACTTGGGCGAGTGGATTACAATGCCTTTCTTTGATAAGCAAATTTTGAAAGGCTTTACATTTCAACACAAACTCTATGAACTCACTCAACCTTTGTGTTGACACTTTTAGCATGTTTTATCTCAGGTATCTAAGGCATTCACTTCATGGCATGCATATGGACATATCATAGAGTCGTGGTGACGACGCGTCACACATGGGATTTACGAACTTTAAACATCGTTTGGCTTGTAACAAACTTATTTCCGCACAAATTGATTTTCATTTGGGACCTATACTTTGTAAACTCTGATTGTTTTATTAAATCAAACGATGTGTTTTCCAAACGACACTTTAGGTCGTTCAATATAACTGTGATTGTGATGCTATGACAGTCAACCCCCAGGAATTCCATTCCGCTGCAAAACAGGTAATTTGGGGGTGTGACAACAAAACCGCAACGCGAGTATTTATAGTGGTTTGGCTACAAGGACACCTTCCTTGCCCTACTCCACTCCCCGAGTCACCTACTCGAGAGTTTGTAATCATTACACAACACCGACTCCTTATGGTGGAGAAACCTTCACAACGTTGCCTACACTTTATCCGGTACAAGGCTAGATACCGGGTCCTTTTCACCAAGGAGAACCAATCCTATCACAACGTCGCCTACCCTTTATTCGATACTAGGCTAGATACCGAGTTCCATTACAATGGAGGAACTACTACCCAACACTACACCAATCACCTAACCCCAAAGGAGATCTACTCCTTACAATATCAACAAGGATAACAATATCCTTTGACCCAATACTAATCTATCTTGTACATCGAATCACACCATATCGAATGTACATCTTAGGTACCTTTCACTAATGCCTTTGACTAGATCTTCAAGACACCCTTCAATAATGTCTTGTGACTTGACTTCTAGGCACCCTTCACAAATGCCTACAATACGGACGATCAACACCCTTCACTAATGTCTTCGTCTTGACACTTAAGACATCTTTCACTAATGTCTTCAACACTACACTTCTTAGTAGAAAGAAAAGAACCATCAACAAGAGGACTTGATGGTCTTGATGATGAGGAAGCATGGCAACTCATGGACTTGAGCTTGCTTGACTTCAAAGGTGGTGATCTCGCCTTTAAGAGGAACATAGAGGAACACAAAAAAACAAAACTACATACATAGATCACTTGGATCCGGGGTTAGAGAGTTTTAACTCGAGAGAAAGTATGTGAGAAAGGGTGAGAAACAATGAAGAAATGACTCACTATTTATGAGAGAAAATGTCTCTTGTTCCACGGATTCCACGGATCCCACCCTCGCGGATCCGTCTAGTGTAATGCTAGGGATCCGTGGACGCCCTCTTGCCCATGGGTATTTTGGTTGTGGGTCATGGGTCATGGGTTATGGGTTGATCCATGGGTATTTCTTTAGATACAATGTATCTAATGAGTGCAATGTATCTAGTCAAGTGGGTATGGGTCAATACCATGGGTTATGGATATGTTTTATGGGTTGTAGTTTTTACCCATTATAATACATACTAGTTATGTATATATTTGCCCAATATGTAAACACTAGTTGTTGTACATATGTATTACTAAATCATAAAATCACTTATACTTGTTTTAGTGTTTTATGTGAAAACGTAAGTGGGTTAGAAAACTATTGGCTCAAACCATTTACGTATTTTATTTGTTTCGTTAAAATGATTTTACGTTTGTTATCGACAAAACATTAGAAGATCGTAAAATATAAATAAACGTTTTTACGGCTTATTTGTATTAACAGATAGTTCGGAGGATAGAACTAGAAGTGACCGTCAGGATGACGATGATAATAGTAAGCGTGATGGAGCAGAAACACTTAGTAAGGTGTAATAACCCGTAATTTACCAAGTCATTAATTAATCTTAAACACGAAATATTCTATTATAAAGGTTATTTAACCATTTTCACGTATACATTTTTTCGTTTATTAAAACGATACAATAACGAAGGATATTCGTCAACCAACTATGTGACGTGGCTCACATACCAATATAAAGGGCTCACACGCGTGTCAACACCAATATAACTACGTATATGTCATTAATATTTCAAGTGAAACATTTCTATCATACGCTATTCCCTTTTAACATTTTAACGTAACGGATTTAAATATAATCAATACTCCCAACGATTATTTTTAATATATTCTTATACTCCATAATGTACTACAAAAATTTTAATATTACTTTCTATCACTTTTTGTATTCTTCTATTATATCAACCTAAACTATGTATAGTTACTCTAATTAATTAATTACTAAACAATACCTATTTTAAATACCCTATACATACATAAAATACATTTACAATTTTTTTTACAAATACACATACATTATTTTAATATGTATGCGCCACCCTACTTCTCCTCCTAATAGTGTGTCTATGGCTTATTTTAAAACCATGCTTATACTAAATATATATTTTTTTTACTTTGACAAGTTAGTTTATTAGATAATGCCTTAATCCGTTGGTTACTAAACACATGAGGAGACAAGATGAGTCTTGACTATTCTCCCTATTTCTTTCTTTCGGCTGAACAAAACAAGCACCACTCTCCCTATATTATTTTTACTAAACTATGCATGTAGAGCTCATTAAACAAATATACAACCCATAACTTGGTCCCTTTTGTTGGAAAATTTAGTGCACTTGTGGGATTAGTTCACACCTGGTAATGGGTCAGGAGGTATGGAGTATACACCCATTAGGTCCCTGAACACCCTGACTCAAATAGTGGTTTGTACAAGTAGTGTTTCCACTGCTAATGCTAAGTTAGCACTGATAGGTAGTGTTTCCACTACTAGTGCTAAGTTAGCATCGATAGGGCGATACTAATCGCTAGTACTATGAAAGCACCGCTAGTGTTATGAAAATCTTGCTATCATCGAAATTAACTTGTAACGAGCATTGACCTATTCAAGTGGCGTTATAACCGCATAATGACCACGTTTAATTGGTCATGTAACCACTAACGGCTATAATGGGGATAATTATGAGGCGATTAATGGGGCGATTAATTCTCATAATTCCATTTGACTAGCTAAGAGTAATCTCCTATAAAATAGGATATCTGATCATGCATGAAAATAGACAGAAAATGATTAACACTTCTAAGCAAAAGGGTTATTGAATTGTGCCTAATTCTATAACTACATTTGGTCTTATCCCAAGTAGATATTCGTGTAACCCAGGCATTAGGGTCGAATAGTTTACTTTGGAAAGTGATCACATGATTCCAAGTGATATCCGGTAACCACATAGTGGTATTGTTGCTGCATTTGATTATCTAACCCTGTTCTGGGAGAATACAATCCAACAATCAAAGTAAACTATTTTGTGATAATCAATGGCAACTGCTGCAATGAAACACATGGCTTCAAACTTTGCCAAGCTTGATAAGTTTGAAGGGTGGACTTTAGGAGGTGGCGAAGAAGATGCATTTCTTCTTTGTCAAGCATGAGTGTGGTGTATGTGCTTACCACTCCTATTCACGATGATGGGGATGATGCTATTGTTGAGCGAGATCGGGAGGAGGAGCAAATGGGAGAATGATGACTACATTTGCAGAGGCTTAATTCTCAATGGTATGTCTGATTCTTTATTTGATATTTATCAGAACATTGAATCTTCCAAAGAACTGTGGGACTCCTTGGATGCCAAATATATGGTTGAGGATGCATCAAGTAAGAAGTTCCTTGTTAGTAATTTCACAAATTACAAAATGACTTATTCAAGACCAGTTATGGAATAATACAATGAACGTCTTGGTATAATTGGAAGGTTTACACAACATAATATGCACATGGATGAGGCTATTTCAGTCTCTTGTGTCATTGACAAACTCCCTCCTTCTTGGAAAGATTTCAAGCATACCTTGAAATATAAGAAAGAGGAGTTAACTCGGTTGAGTTAAGGGCAATATCATCTCGCATTGAGGAATCTCTCAAGGTGCGGGATAATGACAAGCCAAAGTGTAGGATCTTACGATTGTGTTATGATGATTCGGGTGGCCTTGGATGGTGATGATACAAGAAAGCCATGGTTTTAGAGAGATGAGAGGAGAGGATGAAACTAGAAAGATAAACAAAAAGAGAATATTAGATTAAGAATGAGCACCACCCTTCCAAGGATGGAAGGGTATTTATACTACAACGACTCGTCCTCGCTCGCTCGGATGTGGATCGTGCATACGGTGGGTAAAGACCGTCCTTCCTCCACGGTGTTACACTAAACTAATCTACGCTACAAACTAACTAATAAACTACTAAATAACGTAACAAACGACACGTCTACGAGCTAACATATGCTAGACTTATAGTTGGGTTGACCAAGACTTTAACATGGAATTTCCAATTCTAACAATCTCCCCAAAGGAGGTCACCCCATGAAATACATTTTGCATCATAGCATTCTATCTTTATCTTACGCTCGAGCTCGTGACTTCATTCTTCAAGTTCCGCAATCTTTGTGCTTTAGTAGCGATTCTTCAAAGTCCGCATTGATTTGTACTTTTAGTGGAGGCCTTTAAGCGATCCACATCTTTGATGATCTTGAGCTTTCATTGAGATCATCACCACATTAAATCTCGGATCACCCTTTGTTGTGTTGCCATCATGTGATGTAGTGACTTTTGGACCGACATGCTCACACTTCGGATCATGACATCTTTTCATCGTAGTAGCGGAAGCTTTATTGGTTCATGATATTTGTAGCTATCGAGCCGGTTATGTAGATAAGCACTTGTCATGATTTCTTTAATTAAGTGTGGATGCCGTGAGCATGCGGCTTTGGATTGGTTCTTCAATTACGATCACCGCAACCGTCGGTGTTCCCGCATAAAACGATTAGCAATAAAGCGCACAAAAGTGTCTTTGATCACTTTTGTTGAATTGAGTGCACGCCCACGGTTCCCCGTTGATCGAGACAAAGCATCACTGTGATCGTGTATAATTTCGAGGAATCTCCTTGATAGGGTTTCGCGTTGCACTAGTCGTTCTCAAACCGAACATCTCAAAGAAGACAACACGGGTGAGTGAACGATGAATTGAGATTCACCGATTGATGAAAATGATTTGAAAACAATCGCGTATTTAATATAAAGAGTTTTGCAATACAACGAAGGTTTTATTGAAAATCAATTATCAATCATAAATACCCTTTAATTTTGGAACATTAATACACGATCGATGTGCTATGGAAAAGAACTTTTAAGCACAACGACCGGTTTTCAAAGGTATCCGTCAATTCATTTCTGGACCAAGGTTGATTCAAGAATGAATAAGCCCCATCGTTCTATCCAGTTGTCACAAGCTTGATCTTTGCAAGATCTCACATGTCACCCACCAAGAGCTTGTTTGAAGTTGGCTCTGAAGGATTTCCATCTTCATCGTGAATATTTAATATATCACTCGGATGTTCTGGCAATACCACACGGATAATGCGTAGGACTCTTAATATATTCTCACTTTCCACATTGTGTGAAACAGCAAGTCTTCATTAATTATGTGTCCTAATGAGATATTGTGAATGATCTCTTGGCTCTAGACTCAATTGTGCACATTAGGTTTCCTATGTCGGAGACTAGGGAGAGGGTCTCCTTCTTCAATATCAACAATCTCTAAGAGAAAGTCGATAGATTATGTAGGTTCCCCGTGAGAATGAAACAAGCCCTTTTAAGAGAAACTTGAGTAGCTTGGGAAGTTTAGTGCCAGTGCATCATTGGGTCCATGATGTCTTGTCTTCAATACCGTGTTACCTAAGTAACCACCGGTAGCATATGTATTGAACCCGGTTTACGCCTAAGGTTGAGTTATTGGAGGGCTATTTCTTTCACCCTTTTCACATTCAATTTTTTCATTCTTCAACCCTTGATGCTTACCGAGACTTCATTACTAGAACCTTGTTGGGTTTAGTCCAAGATTAGCTCTATCTCATCCGCACTCTTCCCATTTCTCACTTTTCTCCTTTTCTCAATATACCTAAGGACTACACTATCTAGTGGATTGTCCTCGGTAGATCCCTCCGACTCAAGCGGGATCGTGGGAACGAATACCTAACCTAACCATCCTTAGAACACCATGCATAAAGTAAATTGGTGGGTCTTTTGGTATTGTTCTTTCCTTCTTGAAACCAATTGAAAAATCATTTGGAAAAACAATCAAGGTACTTGTGATACGAGATCAAAGCATTTTGTACCTTAACTGTTTTTTATCTTTTAGAAATGCTCCCCCTCAACATATGCATATGATTTTGAAATTGTTTCGCACATGGAGGCAAGAGTTCTTTGAAATATATTCTTGATCACAATTTTCATAGAAAAAGCCATTTGATTTTCTTGGTAAATTCTCCCCCTCAATATGTGCGTAGGATATTTTAAAACATTTTATCACATAGAGGAAGGAGTTATTATAAGTACTTTCACGATCACACATGCCAAAGAGAAAACCATTTGCTCCCCCTCAATATGTGCCTCGAGATTTGAAAGAGTTTAGCACATATTAGAGAGAACTTGCAATTTGAATCAAAACGATCACCTTTTATCAAATTCCATTATTAAATCACAAATTCTCCCCCGATCGAAAATATCAAACCCTTTGAGATTTTGGATCCCAAGTGATTTAATAAGGCTTGGAAAACATGGGAGAATATGTGGCTTGGTTTAGTTTTGAAAAATGACAGATAAGGAACAGATTTAGACATTAAAGATTGTTAGTGTCAGGTATGATTATTTTAAGAGATCTTAAGGTAAAATAAAACAATTTCACAATCAAACAAGAACATAAACAATTTCATTTTGAAAGATCTTTGAGTTTTAAAGAAAATCATACCATGACATAACATTAAATCTTTAGATCACCACTTATTTTGTACAAACGGACTTGATAGATGAAATGTCGTTTGAAAATATTTAATTTGAAATCACTCTCCCCCTCAATCCATGACATTAGTCGTTGATTGAGTGACTTTAGTTTAAAATGAAGTCCGGTTGATTTCCAAAATTTGAGTTCAATTTATTTTCAAAACAAATATTTTTCCATTTTAAAACAGCATTTTCAAAATTGTTTAAAAATGGTATCATTCACTACTTTTCCTGCACAAGATACGTTAGGTGGTTGAGCTGCTTTTGTTGTTGTTGCTGGAGGTTTGGAAGAAAACCATCTGCTGAAGCAGTGAGACTTCTTACGTTGCATTTTTTCATGCCAACCGAGGTCAAATTAAGCTCCGTTTCTTCAATCACTTAAGAAAACCATCTGCGATGCAAGTGAGACCTCTTACGTTGCATTTATGCCAACTCTACATGGAAGTCCAATTAAGCTCCGTTTCTTCATTTGTCGACCCAAGAAATAGTTACCCTTTCCTTTCGGCATCCAATCATCTTCATTTGTGGGATCCGGATCGAACATTCAGATATCCATGATATCCGCATCGTTAGTGAACATACATACTGGATATATGGTGGTCGACATCACCCAACAACAATCGACTAATAAAAGTCAATCCAACATATCAATCATATCATAAAAAGTATGGGAACGATGTGTTTATCAAACTCTAATCATCTAATCCTAACAATCATATCCTGGGCACCTAGTCCTTCAACGTAGGTTAACATGTTTTACATTTAAGTATATAGGATAATTAGATAAGTCCGTTAGAAGATATAAATTTGAAAACATTCTCCCCCTCAATCAATGACTCGTATTCTGAAAAGTTTAAAAAGCGCTGAAGTCATTGATTGAGTTTTCAAATTTTTTACGAAAACTCTGATTCTGAAAGATTTTCAAGCAACACATTTTCCACCATTTTGACAAACAACAAATATTTTTCTGATGAATTTTAGACGGAAAAACATTTGTGTGGGAACAGCAGTCCTTTGACATACTTTCCTGATTTTGATTTAGGATAAGTGCACGTGATTTAAGAAAATAGTTTTAGCGCAGCACTTTCCTTTCTTGAAGAGCGGGTTGCTATTCGAAATAATAGCAAACCATGGTTTAAGCAGGTTCTGATCAAGTAGCTGTAAGCCATAGTTTGTGACATGTTTTGAAAAGAATATTTACACCTTCGCTCGAACTTCATCTATGGTCCGTGCCATTATTGAATGACATTTCTAAGACCGTAGATGTTATCGATACCGAAGACATGTCTTGAGAAAACATATTTTGGTATTTTAAAATTTTCGATTTTTATGGGTTTTGTGGTTTTCTATTTTCTTTTGTTGGTTTTATATTTTGTACTTTGCTTTTGATAGATATATCTGAGATAGAGAAGATGATATAGTTTAAGAAGGATGATGAAACGAGTACCGAGATAAGGATATCGAGCTGGCCCGTTGTAGAAGATAGAAGTCATCATCTCTTAAACATTCACCACCAAAGCTTCAGAGGCTCGAATAGAAGATAGAACATGAGCCTTTAAGAAAGAGAGACTTTGGCGCTTCCCCCAAACCGAAAATCCATTAGTTGAAGCGATTGAAGCTCTATTTCAAGCTTGCCTTAGCCAGTGCAGATAAGCACACCATTATCATAAATCCGCTGCTCCTTTTAAGAACGATAATCGAGATTCTTCTTTCGGGTTATACCATTAACAAGAACAAAGAACGCATCATCCCACTCTTTAAATTTCTTCTCATATTCCATTACCACCAAGTCCAAGCGATCCATACCAAAAGTTGTCAAGAGACCACTTCCCCAGTAGATGAATTGATGCGATCGGTCTCTTAGACTAGAGCTCACAATTGAATACACATATACCAAGACGTAGAAACTTATACCATCAAAGTAGCAGATTAAGTCCGATAGCCAAAGAATAACCCGGTGTATACTTTTCTCCCCTCAAGAAAGTGTATGAAGCTCAAGAACCCGAAGTACCGAATGCCCAAAGAGAGAATAACCGATAACATTGAAGAAGCGGGCGAATCATCGATTATCTCTGCGGAGGACTATCTCTGCGGATCTTCAACTCCGAATAAGTGATTATATCTACGAATCAGCGATTAAGCTCTCAAGTGAGACAGTGAGCATCCCAATGTACACAATCTCTCTCCTGATGATTGCGATAACATCAAATCATCACACACTTGTGTACCTCTTTTATTATCGAAACTTTCTTTACATCACTTCCCCACGTCGTTGGAATAATAACACTAAAAGCCAACCATGAATCAAACCTTGAGTTTCTCTCGTGGTAATGACAATAGTCTTCCGGGATATCTTCAATCACTTAGAAGAATTAAGTTCATCAAGTTTTGCTCGCTTTGTGTTTAGATGTGTCTCCTTCCCCGCTTGCTGGTTTTGACACTTCAGAATCAGCAACACATTGTAAGCCCAAATGCTCGAAATCTTTTGAGAAGAATACCATTAGCACAAATATATCTGTGAGAATCAACTTGCTGAAGAGTGTGAGCAAGTCTAATTGGGAATTAAATTTGGCTTTACACTTATCCCCAATTAGTGCTCTCCCCTAAACCGAAAATCTTTATGAAGAATGCTTGAATTGAGAAGAAGTCTTTAGATCATTAAATGCAACTTGTCTTTAGTCTTCTAACATGTAGCAGAAAATGTAGGACAGACTGTAGACTCGACCTTCTTCAAGATTTTCCAATTGGGGATTAGATAGTTAACATCTTCATCTCACCAAATGCGTTCCAATTACCTTATGTGTAGCAAATCTCCTTAACTAAAATCCCTCCCAATCAAACAAGAACATAAAGATGTTCATCAAAGAAATCAGCCCAGCAACTAGAAGCACTTTGTCATTTAATCATATCAGCTCGTGAAGATGTCAACCAACGACTCTTAGAAGAAACTCCATGTAGAAATGACCCGATAAGAAGAAGCTCGGTTCTTACATGAGTTTGGAGCCGTATGACCATTAATTCTCAGAAACCATGCAGTAATTTCACACTTCTTCTCCCCCTCAAGAATTGCATACGGAGTTGCCATTCTTGATTAAATAAGTGAAAATCATCCGAATGTTCTATTCACACTTCTCTCCTGCAAAATAAGCACATGATGTCGCCATCTTCATTATATTTGAGAAAGTGGAATGAGAAAACAATCAGTGGATGACTGAAGCGCATGGAAAAAGTATGAAGCATGTGGATGAGAATAGTCATAATAAGAAGATTTCTCTTTTTCCGAAGAGAATGCGCACTGAAGCGTACACATTTCTTTTCTTTATAGAACGAGGCTTGAACTGATGTGTTCAAACGTCATAATCTCTCTCTTTTCAACTCTCTTTGGAAAAACTTGTAATCAACCCCATTATCATTCAGTAGGCTCTTTGTAGTGACAACTGATGGAGAAAACCCAATATGATGAATTTGACCTTGAAGTAACCTAACCCGAACTCGTGACTTAAACTTGCACATATGTAACAAAGAGCGGTGCCGAGAATTCATGCCCATTTGAATCTTTAAGTACTCTATACTCTTCAACCAACCAACCATCAAGTATAGACATACATCACCTCTTGAAACTCCACAATTCAATGTGACACTTAGCACTACAACGTAACTCCTTAAAGTGATAGTTATTTTGTGGTGGTAAGAGCCCAATTCCCCCAAGTGGTAAAAGAAAAGGAAAAGTCACCAAAAAATAACTAGATTTCCACGTCTTCGTTTTTGAAAAAGCTCGAACAAGGATCTCGAAGAATCTTCATCCAACCATCCCCGATACCTTCAGATACTAAGTACACTCGCCCGTGATATTTCACTTCAGCCTCAAATAAATAATATTGAATTAACGACGTTGTCACATGTTCTAGTTAAAAGCTCAAATCTAGCCTCCTTTGACGTTTTAAGTGAACTATGATAATGGTTTCATCCCGACCATGATAAAAGCACATAACCCCGTAAAACCATATAATAACCAAACTGCCATGAAGACTATCCAAACAAACACCCAATTCTGAATTACACCCTTTTATCCCTTCTTGAGCGTAAACCGTAGCACCGACATCGATAAGATTCGGATAAACGCTTTCCTTTCTCCGGATGGTTCCATCAATACGAGATTTTACAATTCTATGGTTTAAAGCAGAAATAATTTCTTTCATGGATTTTACAAAACCAAGAATAAACCGCAAGATAGATCCGAAATGCTCATTACTTTTACGGGATGTTTCCATTGTTACGGGATTTTACAAGTCTATGATTTAAACCGAGAAATAATTTCTTTTCGCGGATTTTACAAAATCAAGACAAAACCATAAACAATGTCAGCTTGAATGTGTTAAGACAACTTTGGTTTCGGTGAATATCTGTTTTAGGGGAACATGCATCGGTTCTTCAACAATTCTTTACCCAAACGTAGACAACTTCACAAACCATACTAAGTCAAGTAGTATATACTACTTCCCCCTGGAGGTTGACCGTAACACATCAAAGTACACGTTTCTCCCCCATGATGGTTTCGAACTTTCGGAAGCATCATAACGTGTACGACCATTTGCATGAGAAGTTCTTGTCATAAGCAAACATCTTTGAAAATCATGACTGACGTTGAATATTCTTGAAAGATTTTGTTTAGACTGTGAAGTATCATTGATGTTCTGTGGCGTCGAATATCCCAAGAAAATTGCTGTAAACGAACCTCCTTTGATTCACCGGCTAATAATAATGACCACATATGGAGATAACGTCACTCCAATTTTGAATCAATAATACCGTACGAAAAACCCTGTAGTCATTCCTTTTTCCATTATTAATTCAAGCCGTGAATTATGTATCCCTTCCGTGAAAATATACCAGAATTTTTCATCAACCCACGAACCTAAGTCGTTCCAGTTTCAGCACATAGTAACTATTATGAACCTAAACCCAACCGTATCCATCATCTATCACAACCGTATCAAACAGCAATCATAGTAACTATTATGAACCTAAACCTAATCGAACCTAAGTCGTTCCAGTTTCAGCACAAGTCTAATCAAGAAGGCGTATTAAGGGCTTCACGATCCTTTGGAGGGTCGCGGGTAGGTTCACGTTTTGTTGTTTTTGTTTGAGATTGGTCTTTGAACGAATCAAAGGAATAAAAGTAACAAACTTGTTAAATTTTATTTCTTGAATTATTCGGATAGCATCACACACAAGATATCAATGATGATTGATGGTTCCACGAAAAATCTTGTAAAGATAAAACGTGAACCGGATCTGAGATTTTTGTTAATTATTTGTTCGAGTTAAGTTAAGATGTAGATTGTGAGTTGGGGAGAGACGGTGAGGGTCCTTTGGTGAGTCTAGATTAGGTTTGGTTTTTGTTTATGAAGGATTAAGGGTCGAATCTGATTTGGTTCATGAATAAGACTGATGATGTGAAACAAAAACTGAAGTCGAGATGTATGTGATATATGGTATTGTATTGTGGTCGAGTCTTTAAATAGTCTAGACTACGCATAAGTTTTCTTCTTCTCTTACTCTAAAAAAAACCATTCTTACGCATAACTTTTTCCAAAACCTTATGCGTAAGGCTTGTTACATATGCGTAGACATACGCGTAAACCTGGTATAGTTTATGCGTAGATCAGGCTTAAGCGTAAGCTTAGTCTTATGCGTAACCCAGTCTTACGCGTAAGCCTAGGCTTATGCGTAAAACATACGCGTAACAAAACCTTACGCATAACTTCACAGTTATGCGTAAATAACTCTGTAGATGCTCCTTATGCGTAAGAATAGGGTTTTGACCCTCGTTGACTTTTTTCGACGAGTTTTCTGACCATGTTTTCCGACCATATTCATAGCAAACCCAGAAAAATGCATAAGAAAAACATCTTTTTGACCCATTTTTTTTTAATCATAAACCAGCATACCAAAATATGTAACCAGAAAAACAGCATAAAAATGCTTTCTTGTTGACCCGTTTTGACCATGTTTGACCACAAGAATCCGACCAAAACACCATATAACCTTTCACGGTTTGGTAATAAAAGATGTTTAAAAAGTGAATAAACCTATTTGGACCAATAACATGACCAAGACAGATATGTAACCATTTGACATCTTTGACCAAAAGAAAAGGATACAACAAAAACTGTTATACCACGAGTGATAATGAGAAAAGTTTCAGATCCGAAAAACATGGGTAAAAACAGCTTCAAAACATGATACGAAAACCACACAAATCAACACAACACAATAACCTGGCTCTGATACCATTTGTAGGATCTTACATATATTGTGTTATGATGATTTGGGTGGCCTTGGATGGTGATGATACAAGAAAGCCATGGTTTTAGAGAGATGAAGAGAGGAGAGGATGAAACTAGAAAGATAAACAAAAAAGAGAATATTAGATTAAGAATGAAGCACCACCCCTTCCAAGGATGGAAGGGGTATGTATACTTACAACGACTACGTCCTCCTGTCGGACTGTGGATTAGGCATACAGTGGGTAAAGACCCGTCCTTCCTCCACGGTGTTACACTAAACTAATCTACGCTACAAACTAACTAATAAACTACTAAATAACGTAACAAACGACACGTCTACGAGCTAACATATGCTAGACTTATAGTTGGGGTGACCGACACTTTAACATGGAATTTCCAATTCCTAACACAAAGAGTAGCAATGCTGTTGGTGCATCTGTTGTCAATATGGTGGAGCATAACAACTCCACCAGGTACAATGACAACAAAGGTAAACGCAAATATCATGACAACACAAGGGCAGATCCTAACAAGAAGGCAACACCTACTTGTTGGAAATGTGGCAAAACATGTCACATTAAAAGGGATTGCAAGGGTGTTAAAGTTGGTGGTAAAGCCAATGGATCGAGCACTAATGGTTCGGGGTGGTGGTTCTACCAACTCACCGAAGGTCGAAATATGTTTAATAAGTCTTTTCAGATTTATTATCTTACATATGTATCGAATCTTATTATGTGCGTGATGATGATGATGATGCGTGGTGGGTTGACTACGGCGCACAATCCATGTGTGCAAAGATAGAAGGCGGTTCATGACTTATGAGTCACCGAATGATGGTTCTATTCTTCACATGGGAAATGAGTCAACAGCCTTGGTGCATGGTCGTGGTTGTGTGGATCTTAGGTTTAGTTCTGGAAAGATTGTAACTTTGTTTAATGTTATTCATGTTCCTGATATAAGGAAAAACTTGGTTTCAAGTAGTGTTTTGAATAATCATGGATATAAACAAGTTATTGAATCTGATAATTTGTCTTGTCTAAATGTGGTGTTTTTATTGGTTTTGGCTATTTGTGTAATCAAATGTTCATACTTAATATTGTCCTTGATAGTGTTAATTCACCTTTGTGACCACCGACCGGTGACTCTACCCTTTGCATGCTAGACTTGGCCATGTACACTATAAGAAAATGCAAGATATGTCTAAGGATGGGTTAATCGACATTTGACATGGACATCGAAAAGTGTAAAACTTGCATGTTGACCAAGATAACTAAGAAACCTTTTCGTGGTTTTAAGCGTGAGACTAAGCTCTTGGAGCTAATACACGATGACTGTGTGATTTGCATGTCACTCCATCTTTGGGGAATAAGAAGTACTTTGTGACATTTTTGATGATGCTTCTAGGTTTTGTTATGTCTATCTTTTACATACTAAGGATGAAGCATTAGATAAATTCAAAGTGTTTAAAGCGAAGTTGAATTACAACTTGGGTCTTTGATCAAAAGATTAAGGACCGATAGGGAGGTGAGTACATGGATACTCAGTATTTTTAGTACATTGGAATTATCCATGAAACGGCGCCCCTTATACTCCTCAAAGAAATGGCATTTACGAAAGGAAAAGCGAGGTGCGGAAGGAGATGGTTAATTCCATGTTGTCCTATTCAGAATCGAGTCAAGGGTTATGGGGTGAAGCTATGCTAACGACTTGCTATTTACTAAATAGAGTTCCCAACAAAAGGAACAAGGTTACCCCTTATGAACTTTGGACTAAAAAAAATCCAACCTGAACTATCTCGGGGTTTGGGGTTGTAGGGTCATTGTAAGACTCCTTGATCCAAAGTCGAAAACTTTGGGTGAAAGAGGCATTGATTGCATCTTTGTTGGATATGCCGAGCATTCCAAGGCTTTTAGGTTCTATGTTATTGAACCTAATGAATATGTTTGATTAAATCCATAATTGAATCAAGGGATGCAAACTTTGATGAGAATAGATTCTCATCGGTCCCTAGACCAAGTATGAGATTCTAATGAAACTCATAACACGGTAAATCGAGGGTCACGATGAAGAACCATCGAGGTCCACGATGAGGTTGTGGTTCAACAACTGAACCTATGCTAGAAAGAGCAATAGGTCGGGACTCCAAAATCATTTGGACACGAGTTTCATCTATACTTAGTTGAAGGAACCAGGATGTGGTCTCGAGACTAATACTCCTATTGCTTCATTGTTGAGGATGATCCCAAGAAATTTGAAGAAGCAATGAAGTCCCAGGACATTGCTTTCTGGAAAGAAGCAATCAATGATGATGATGGATCTAGACACACTCCTTGTGTCAATGATATTTTGTATGATATTATTAAGCACGCGTAATTTACTTAGTAATACTTAGAAGATAGATTGTATGATGTATTGTATGTAAACACGATTAAACATAAAACTTAAGCTCAATATTATTGATGAATAATACGAGTGATCTTAGCTTATCACTAGGGTTACACCTTGAAGCCTTTGTAGTGTCGTAGGTAAATTGGCGAGTACCTAAGACAATGACCTAGGACCTCCTTTTATACAACAAGGAGTCCTTTACAAGATAAGTATAAAGCTAACATTATAGAATATACACAAGATCTATTCTATACTTATCTAGACGCGTTATCCTAATCATAAAGCGATAGCGATGGTAATAATGTCTTGGCGGTGGGAATACGTTTCCCTTTGCTAGTGTTAATCCGGCGATGTAAACCACAACTATCCGTGGTAACGGATTATTCCCAACAATCCTCCCTAAACTTAAGATCTCTCGCAAATCCATAAGTTTCTTCAATATGCATTATCTTCAAGGATTTGGGGAATTCAACCAAACACTTCACTTCTTTCTTAACCCGAATAGCTCTTGAACATTGATCTTGAAGCCTTTGTAACAATGCTCGACCTTCTCGGTGTCTTCATGAACTCTTATTGTTAAGCTTAACATCACCGTAAGAGCTCCGACTTTGAGTGGATATTCTTTCTCGTAAGCATGAAAACATCTTCTCCATTTCTTTGTAGAGACATGATGAACTTCACATGAATCATAGTAAAACCATTTAGTACCAAAACATGTGAATAAGGATTTCCAAATCATCATTAACATCGAGTTCATAGAGCCTTCTAAGATTAACCCACAATTGCATCTCCTTTGTATCTTTGAGATCTTGAGCATTAAACCTTTCTTGAACTAACCTCCATAGTGTATCAAGGTCATCTCATCAAAAGCTTTTATAAGATCTTCAAATTGAATGAATGATGAAGTTTCACCACCTAGCCTTGTGATCTTCCATGTTGGAGCAAAATTGCTAGCGATGTAAACTTCCCAATAAATAATAGGATGTCGAACTTGCGGTGGTTACGGATAAAATCTTCTTCTTCAATCACAATCATTCCGATCAGTTGATCTTGGTGAATTTCTCGGTAGGAATTTCCTTCTCGATAGACATTGCTTAATCTTTATCAACCTTAGTCTTCTTAACAGTTTGAGAATCACTTTCTTTGGCATTTCTCTTCAATCTAGGAAACCTTTTTAATTCTTCTTCAGAGCACATTGGAGTAAAATCTTTATCTTGTTTTTGAACTTTGTAGTAAGCCTTTTCAACTTGATCATCAGGCATTCCTTTGAATTGATGCTTCTTTCAACCACCAACATGACAACAATAAGTCTTCATATATGAAAGAATTTGTGCCTTGGTAGGTTGTCTTGATTTCTTTGACCCTTTTCATTGTACTAATCACATCTTCAAGTGCTTAATTGTTCTTCATTTGAATAAAATCCTTCAACTGAGCGTTCTTTGTTCTCGATTAAGGATGCATCGCCTACTGTGTCAATTGCCTTTTTCTTGATTATTTGATTATTAGCAATCAAGAACTCAATATCTTCTTCAGTAGGAACATAACTAAACTCTGGAGTCTTCTCTTTAAGAATTGTAGGTTGAACAGTGGAAAGTGGATCTTCAATAAAATCTTCCATTCTATTCAATCTTTTAGTCTCCAAAAAGCTTGCAACTTCCATTTCATCAAGCTTGTTCTTTTCAGCAACTTGTTCTTCAGTAATCATTTTAGCAATTTCACTATCAAGAGCAATTTGTGCTTGTCTTTTCTTTGAAATCTTTCTTCCAGTTTGCTCTACATTTTCCATAACTGCTTTACCTTTGTCTTTCTTCAATTTATCAAATTCTTCACTTGCAGTGGCAATGGTTGGCTCTGCAGTGGAAATAGAATCAGTGGTAAAATCAGTTGCAGTACATAAAATGTCTTGATCATCAAGTTGCTCTCCATGAGTATCAGCTTCCTTTGCTCCTTTACTTGTATCTCCTTCATCTTCAAAACAATTTTCCTCCCTCGATTGTCAAGACTGTTTTCCTCCCTGTTTGGGAGAATTTCCCAAATCATGATCATTGAATCACCATCGAGAGGTGAGGATGAAGATGAAATCACCAACTTTGCGATCCTCTTGTGCTTTTTCAACCCCTGCATCTCTTCCTTTAAGGTCTGAATCTCTTCCTTTAAGTGTTTAACATCCTTGGCATGCTGCTTTTTGACAAGTGCCAAATCCTTCTGTAGAAATTCAACCTGCTTGGCTAACTTTGTACACAAAACCATCAATTCCAATTGGTTCCCACTGCCCTCATCACTTCCAACTGTGTTACCTGTTGAGAGAGGTGAATCATGGGTCAAAGGTTCAGATTCCTCCCTAGTTGGACTAGGTTGAAGTCTAGAACCAAAACTGCTTGTTCCTAGACCATAAGGTTCAGAAACTTGTTGTGTTGTCATGAGAGGAGTTGACTGTTTAGGCCTTCTTTCATAGGTGAGTGAAACTGGTGGAGTATAATCAATGTTTGGAACATTAATTATGGGTGTGTTTTGTTCAGTTGTAATCTTAGCAAGCATTTGGGGAAGGAGAGGTGTAAAATCATATTGCCATGTTTGTTCAAATTTTGAAAACTTTAGGCTTTAGGCAACCGATTTGATAAACATTAGTATGGGGTCATAGTTGAAACTCATTTAGCACTTGCTTGCACAAACCTTGGATACATTAAAATTTTGTTTTACTACGTACATTGCCTTTCATACTTGTAAAATATAATTTGACCAGTTGAAAATCTTATCGGTGACTAGACAAACCAAAGGGTAAGCCATGGTTGAACTAAATTGCTCATAAGATGTTTTCTTTGGACTAAGACAATGTAACGTAGTATGAATCAAAAATCTCCATTGGGGACAAAAACCACTCTTTTGAAAGTAGCCTTTTGTCGGTGGTATCATACCCATGGATGATAAAGTATCATGAATTTCGGGCATAGGTAATGTGATGAGACCATTGAGATCACCCAATTGGAGTACTCTCCTCAAGGATGCCTCGGTAACATCAATAGGTACCCCATCCACAAGTGGCTCGTAGAGCATCCATCGTTTCATGTGTATCTCCAATCTCAAGTGTTATGGACTTAGCGAAGTCCAAAAGCTGCTTGATTTGAGAGATATAGATTGTAGGTTTTAAAAGCAAAGCATACCTTATATGAGTGGTATTGAGAAAGTCCACAATCGATGAAAAGCAGGCCACTCTTCTCGTTAGACTTTTGTAGGTAGGCCACTAGGTTGTGCTCATCGCAAATTTCAAAGATGCCATAGAAACTTTTGATGAAAACGATATTATGTCAAGAAGAATGAAAGAATAACTAGCCAATTGAGAGAGAAAGATATATAGGGTTATGGTTTAGAATTATTGCAAGTAAAATTATCTTTAGAAAGTATTTATTATAATATGGAAAGAAGACAATTCCTTAAAATTTTAACCCTATATATATGGCAATCGGTTACTTTCAACGGCTAGTAAAATTAGTTCTTGACACAATCGGTTGTAACAGCTAGAACAACATGGTAAAATAACACTGTCGGTGGAAGCTGTGAACTAGCGATGGTAATTTTCACAAAAATTTCAAAGAGCGATGGTAAATAAAATCATGTGATAACAAGATTCGCTCTTTTCATAGTTTTAGCAAACTACCAGCTATCAACGGTTTGATATGTCTTTACCATGAGTCGTTTGCTATGGACTAGCCAACTCTTAATCATAAAGAATATGGTGAGTTGATAACCATATAGTTTTGGTAAACTATCAACCATAAGCGGATTTGTCAAGTCTTTACGATGAGTCGTTTGCTCGGACTAGTTGATTCTTATGTGGGTTAGACATGGTGAATCAATAACCATTTGTTGTGTATCTCGGATATACACCTTTAAAATTCAACTCCCATCAAACAAGCATATACAAACTCATACAACAATTTCGATGCCCAACAAACCTCCCTCGACACCGAAAACATTTTGACAAAAGGTTATGGATTAAACATTCAATACTTGTGACCAAGTACTGAAATCTCCCCACATCAAGGCCTTTTGTTAACAAATCAGCATAGTTTTCATCAGTATGAATTTTGACAACTTGAATTAGTCCCTTTTCATAGCAATCTCTAATGAAATGGTGTCTAATTTCAATATGTTTGGTCTTTGTGTGTTGAACAAGATTCTTAATGAGGCAAATGGTACTGCTATTCTCAATATGAATGATGGTATTCATGAAATTGTACCCATAGTCCAAAAGTTGATTCTAAAGCCATAGAACTTGAGCCTGACAACTAGCGTGACTACATACTACGCCTCAGTTGAAGAATTAGCCACCATAGTTTGCTTCTTGCACTGCCATGACACTAATCTGTTGCCAAGAAATTGACATCCACCTGTTGTAGATTTTCTATCCAAGCTAGCTCCAGCATAGTCACTATCTGAGTAAGTAACAAAATCTAGAGGAGAATCTTTGGAGTACCACAATCCCAGAGTAGGGAATGCTTTAAGATATCTGAAAATCTTCTTCACAATAGTCAAGTGAGAGAACTTGAGAGTAACTTGAAACCTTGCAGCACCTGCTGCAAACATGATATTTGGTCTAGATGATGTAAGATACATCAAAGAACCAATCATAGACACTGTACATGTGCACATCAATAGCTTCACCACTATTTTCCTTGAGTAGATGTGTAGTCTTGTCTGCGGGGTCTTTGGATGACTTTGCATCGGTGAACTTAAACTTCCTAAGTATCTCAGCCACATATTTATCTTGATTAATGAAAATACCATCTGGCCTCTGTAATACTTGAAGTCCCAAGAAGAATGTGAGTTCACCCATAGAGCTCATCTGAAATTCTTCTTTCATCAGTTTCTCAAATTCTTTGCACATCTCTGTCTTGGTAGATCCAAAAATGATATCATCAACATACACTTGAACAAGCAAGATATCATTCTTGTCTTTCTTGATGAAAAAAGTTTGATCCACTCTGCCTCTATGAAACCCATTAGTAAGAAGATAAGTGGTTAAGGTTTCATACCATTTCCTTGGTGCACGATGCAAGCCATACAAGCTTTAACTACCCTGTATACTTTGTTAGGATATTCGGGGTCTTTAAAGCTCGGAGGTTGTGAGACATAAACCTCCTCATCAATCGCCCATATATAAAAGCACTCTTTACATCCATTTGATAGACTTTAAAGCCCATAAAGGATGCATAAGCTAAGAATAGCCTAATTGCTTCAATTCGTGCAACTGGGGCAAACACTTCTTCATAGTCAATACCCTCCTCTTGAGTCTATCCTTGAGCCACAAGCCTAGCTTTGTTTCTGGTAACAATTCCTCTTTCATCCTTCTTGTTTCTGAACACCCATTTAGTACCTATTACCTTCTTGCCAGAGGGCAAATCACAAAGCACCCAAACCTTTTGAAGCTTAAATTGGAGCAACTCTTCTTGCATTGCTTCCACCCAACTTTCATCTTCAAGTGCCTTGTAAACATTCTTTGGCTCCATTTGTGACAGAAAACACATAAAGAGACATTCATTCTTGCCTTCATGAATCTTAGATTCATATATTTTACTAATGAATCCATGGACATCGAGCGCTTAGTTTGTCTTCTAGTCTTCACGGTGAATAGACATCCCAATCACATTTTCAAGAGGATGTGATTTATGAATAAGTGTGGGAGTCGAGAACTGCAATCTCACTTGGAATATTTGAGATTTCAACATCATTGGCTTGAGCTTCCTCGATGGCGGAGTTGTGATTTCACATACGGTGTTGTAGTGGAAACATTTTGCCTAACGATTGGAATCGAATTTCCTTTGCTTTCGAATTTTCGACATTCAAATTACTATCTCCTTCCTTTCCCAAATCACTAGAAGGATGAGCATCTCCGTTTTGATATATCATCATTATCGCATAGTCCCAAAGAGGTAGGCGAATTCATCTTGATCATTTGCATGATCTTTGCTTGGTTCATCATCATCAAGAAACTCTTCGAACTCGCAAAATCAAAAGAAGATGTTCCTATAAACAGTGCATAATTCATAGTATTGGTTAGAGTATCAAGATCAAACGACCTTTCGGACCGGTTCCTTTGAGATTGACTTTGTTTTCCGAGAATTCCACATGCATATTCTCTTCAATCTTTTGGGTTCTTAAGTTGAATACTAAAGCTTTACTAACCATGGAATACCCAACAAAATACCTTCATCGCCCTTTTCATCAAACTTGCCTAGATAATATATGGTATTGAGAATAGATACATGACACCCAAATGGTCTCATGAAGTCAAGGATAGGTGGTCTACCCTAAACAATTCATAAGGTGTCTTGTTCTTTGTCTTTACCACTAAAACCTGCTTTGCACATAACATGCGATGTTAATCGCTTCATTCAAAAGTGATTGGCAATTTAGAATCGGCCAACATGGTTCTAGCACCTCTATCGTTGTTCTGTTCCTCCGCTCAAGAACACCATTTTGTTGAGGAGTTCTAGCCACACTAAATTCTCTTTTAATACCTTTATGTTTGCAAAACTCATCCATAACTCTATTCTTGAATTACATTCCATTGTCACATTTAATGATTTTAACTTTCATATCATATTGGTTTTCTACTACGTGATAAAGCTCTTGAGGATGCCAGTTGTTTCATCCTTGGTTCCAAGGAAGAAAACCCATGTAAACCGCTAAAATCATCATCACCACTAGACAATATTTCTTTAGATTTAAAATTGCTCACTAATGTAGGACCAAATAAGTCCATATGTAACATTTGAAGTGGGTGAGCAATATAGTTAATCAACTTTGACTGCAAGAAGCTCGTGTTGTTTGCCTTTAAGACAAGCCACTGGGTTTGATCATTTTCAAATCTTTTACGAGGTAAACCTCTCACCAAACCATCTTTGACAATCTTGTTAATGGTTTTGAGGTTAACATGACCAAGTCTTCTATGCCATAACATGGATTCATCCACTGTGGCCTTTGCAAGCAAGCAAGTATAATCATCTTTAGCTACAATGTTGTTCATATCAAAGCTATAGAGATTGCCTTTTCTAGGAATTTTAAGAAGAATCGATCGTCATCGGGCATCTTAAAATCCTTAGAGAACAAAGCACATATCTTTGGTAAAAGAACATTGTTCATCTTGTCACATTTGTGACACACTAAAAGATTGTACTTTAGCTCTTTTACATAGTACATGTGTTCAAAGTCCAAGTTACCGCTTTTATAACTCCTTTACAAACAACTTTTCCATTTACTCCACCTTCAAAGTCGACATACCGTCCATCATAATGCTCAAAATCGAAAGATAGGACTTGTTGCGGTCATGTGCCTTGAACACCCACTATCTGTATATCCTTGATCGATCTTTTGTTCTTGGATGTTCCGCACATAAGAGTAAAGAGTTAGTTTCTTTTGGGGACCCAAGCCATGATTGACTTGGATGCGCCTCGTGTATCAATATAGTTAAATCTATCAAAGGTCATTGATACACCATTGGGATTGGTTGTAGAGGTATTTCCTTTAGGTTTCCATTCCCAACGTCTTTGAGGCCTTCACAAGACGTGCCCATGTCCCCTTTTCTTGTTCACAACCCTTGCGGTGGTAACTTTTGAATGAGCGTGTAATCTTGGTTTCTTTAGGCACCCAGTGTTGGTTATAATTTACCTTTTAGCTTGAAAGGTTCCTTTCCCTGTTTGTCTGATTTGCAAAAGTTGTTTTGGGTTTGCACTTTTAACGGTGACTTAGGGTGAGCAAGTGTTAACAGTTTTCGATGGCAAAGTTTTGAGGCCACTTCTAAGTTAAGCGCTCTTGGGACCATTTGCAATGTGAATTAGGGTGTACATTATGTTGAAACATGTTAGTCTCCACCCTTTTATTCCATGGACTTCCCTCTCCCAACATGATAGTCACAATAAGCATGTAAATGATCAAAACTACCACAGATATAGCATGCCTTATTGTACATTACAAAATCACTACCTAGTTGTTGAGATTTAACATGATTTCAACTCCTCTGGTTACCCCTAGGAGTTGTAGGCATTCTATACATCTCGGCATACCTTATAGTTGGTCTAGGTTTATTAACTGCTTTCCTAGGTTCCTTTGTAACAAGATTAACAACTTTTGGGATAGAAGCCTCTACATTCTTCTTAACATTCTCATCAACAACGGATGAGTCACTAGCACTCTCAAAACATCATTATCATGCTTAATCTCTTCCTCACTTTTCATCATTTTGTCCTTTAAAGGACCATATTTTCTTTCAAGATCCTTAAAATCTTCTAAGCCCTGTATGAGCTAAATCTATACACGAGGTGATGGAACACCTCTTAGTGGTGGAGGCAGCATATTATAACCCATACGAGACTTAGCTTTACTATATACTTGAGCATTCCAAATTTTATCAATTGACTTAGGACCGGCGATAACATGTGTCTAAAGTTAAATTGACATTTTCATTTTTCTTTTGAAGTGTTTCAAGCTCTTTTGGTATGCTTCATTCACAAGCAGTTGTATGTTCTACCTCTCTTCTAAGAAGAATCATATCATCATTATATTTTGACTCATTTGCCCGATAGTGCTCTATTTGCTTTTCTAATCGCCATGGCTCTCCTAAGATTAGACACAGTATAATTAGCGATATATAACTCTTGTCTTTCATTAGAGTATAAATCATTAAGTCTTTCAACTTCTTTAGCACCCTACATGTTTTAGAACAACTATCAAAGTTTTGTACCTCGAGTCGAGAGAAAGCCATGAGAGCAAACTCGGTAGCAACAAAGCTGACATCGAATGTTCTTCTTCTTGTTCATCGACCTTGAAACTCCAATCATAGCTCACACCATCAATAGCCAACATTGCCTTTGGTTCTTCCACAGTTGGTCCCTTCTTTTGCTTGTACCAAGTAGACTGTTGTCCTTGGTCTTTGGTCTTCGCATTCTCTAGCAAAATGTCCAAACTTGTGGCGATTAAAGCACTCCACTTTCTTCTTATCAAAGCCTGCAGTTTCATCACCATTGATGTGAATAGGCTTGCCGATCTTCTTGTAGAATTTCCTAGCCCTCATGCTAAGAAGAGCTATTTGCCATTTTATATCCATCTCCTCCAAGTCATCTTCATCAATTTGCTCTATGTCTTCATGAGTTAAGACAGAGCCATCAACTTGTGTGGATATGAAAGCATAAAAGTAGGATCTCCAATACTAGCAACCTTCTTCTTTGAACTGCGGTGGTAACATTCACATTACCGGTGGAAACTTTAGAACCAAAGAATGGCAACTTCATCATCACCGTCATCTTGAATCATCACATGTCAACAGAGGTTGACAACAATTCCAAGCTACTAGAGCTTGTGCCAAGTTTCCTTGCCTTCTTCAACCTTTGCTCAATTAGTTTGAAGTTGTTGTAAAGGTCATTGAGCTTCATTGTTTCTATGTCGATTTGTTTTCCAGACGGTAACATTGGTTTGAAACTCAAGGCAAACTTCTTAGAAACTTCAAATTGAGGTCTTCCTTTTCTACCTCAATGCCAAGCACGGTCGGTTGTGTAACAATCTTACGGAGTTTGGTGAAGATGCTATCAGTGAGTCATTGCTTGAAGCAGAAATTTTCATAGCTTTGCTTCAATAATGTCTTTTGTGTCTTCTTTGTAGCATCATTACCACCAAACACCGAGCAAATCTCTTCAAACAGTTCCTTAGGGTTGTGTACTTCTTTGAATGCAATGATCGATCTCTAGGAAGAGTCATCGACAACAAACTTCTAGCTTTAAGATCATTTTTCCCGCAAGCTTTTTCAACACTAGATTCGAGCACAAAACTTTCACAACATCGTGTCACCAACCTTCACAATACTAGTCACGAGCTTGAAAGAATCACCGGTTTGAATGATGTCCCATAGAGCATAGTCTTGAATGAGAAAGTATTGCTCAATCAAGATCCTCCACATCTCAAACTCATTTAGTTTGAGCTTAGGTAGCCTTGGTGTAGAAGAGTTTGATTGGTTGTTTCCATCTCCATTGAATTGAGTGAGTAGGTTAAGCTAATTCCTTGGATCTTCTAAAACAAAATATTAGAACCTTCGCTCTGATACCACTTGATGGATCTAGACACACTCCTTGTGTCAATGATATTTTGTATGATATTATTAAGCACGTGGAATTTTCTTAGTAATACTTAGAAGATAGATTGTATGATGTATTGTATGTAAACACAGATTAAACACAAAACTTAAGCTCCAATATTATTGATGAATAATACAGTGATCTTAGCTTATCACTAGGGTTACACCTTGAAGCCTTTGTAGTAATCACGTAGGTAAATTGACAAGTACCTAAGACAATGACCTAGGACCTCCTTTTATACAACAAGGAGTCCTTTACAAGATAAGTATAAAGCTAACATTATAGAATATACACAAGATCTATTCTATACTTATCTAGACGCGTTATCCTAATCATAAAGCGATAGCGGTGGTAATAATGTCTTGGCGGTGGGAATACGTTTCCACCGCTAGTGTTATCCGGCGAAGTAAACCACAACTATCCGTGGTAACGGATTATTCCCAACAGATGAGATGGATTCCATCATGGGCAACAACACTTGGGTGTTGGTTGATCTACACCGTTGCAAACCTGCGGGTTGCAAATGGATTTTCAAAAGGAAAATGAAGGTAGATGGAACTATTGAAAAGTTCAAGGCTAGACTAGTCATTCGGGCTTTAAACAAAAGTCGGGGATAGACTATTTTGATACTTATGCCCCTCGTGGCTCGTGTCGATACCATAAGACTACCGATTGCTTTGGCATCTATTCACAATCGGTTATTCATCGATGGATGTGAAACTTGACTTTCTTGAATGGTGAATTAGAAGAGAGGTTTATATGAACCAACCTCGGGGCTTCATCATGCACGGCAATGAAAACAAGTGTGTAAACCGATTAAGTCTCTTTATGGACTAAAGAAGGCACCTAAGCAATGGCATCAAAATTTTGATGAAGTGGTTTTGTCTAGTGGTTATGTTCTTAACCAGGTCGACAAATGTGTATAAAGCAATTTGATGAATACGGTAAAGGATTCATCATTTGTCTATATGTTGATGACATGTTGATCTTTATGACCAAAATCGAGTTGACGACAAAGGAATTTTGTCATCAAGGTTCTCCATGAAGGACATGGGGAGGCGATGTTATCCTTGGTATAAGGATTAAACATGAAAGTAAAAGAATTTCTATCTCGGTCTCATTATATTGAGAAGGTGTTGAGGAAATTCAATTACTTTGATTGTACTCCGATGAGTACACCTATGGATACTTGTGAGAAGTTGATGCCTAATAAAGGCAAGGTCAGTATCTCAACTTGAGTATTCTAGGGTAATTGGTGCACGATGTATGCCATGACTTGTACAAGACACGATATTGGTTTTGCGGTGGGAAAATTGAGCGGTATACTAGTAATCCTAGTGCTCATCAACGGCAAGCGATTCGAGGGTAATCAAGTATTTGAAGAGAACTATGGATTATAGTCTCTCATATATGGTTACCCATCGGTGTTGGAAGGATACACGATGCAAGTTGGATCGATAACTGCGAAGACAATTCGTCTACCGGTGGTGGGTATTCCTACTTGGTGGAGGTGCAATTTCTTGGGCATCCAAGAAGCAAACTTGCATCACCGGTTCAACAATGGAATCTGAATTTGTGGCTTTAGCATGCTTTGGTAAAGAAGCCGAATGGTTGAAAAACTTGCTTGAGATTCCATTGTGGCCTAAACCTATAGCACCTATTTCTATCCGTTGTGATAGTGCACTACATTGGCTAAGGCTTATAGCCAAATGTACAATGGTAAGTCTGACACTTGGGTGTCGGACATAGCATGATTCGTGAGCTTATCATGAATGGGTGGTATCTATAGAGTTTGTTAGATCTCAGCGAACTTAGGCGATCACTTGATGAAGGGATTAGCTAGAGACTTAGTTATAAAGTCTCGCTAATGGGATGGGTTTAAGTCTAACTTAGCCATTGAATGCTAGGACACCCAACTCCTCCCTAAGGAAACATGGGAGTCGAGTTCAATATGGAAAGTCGAACATTGGTGGTGGAGCACATGTTTTATATACATCCCAAGGTTGTGCTCGAACTCGTTGATAAGGAGGATGAAGTCTTTACTTCTTAATGGTTAAATTTTCTTTGAAAAAGTGCTTGGCGGAGCATGAATAAGAGGAACCACCTATGTAAATGTTGAAGTTTGCCGCTTTAGGAAGCTTTTGGACTTTAGCTTTTACAACATTTATGGATTGGATATGGACACATGGCTTGTATAGTGTCGGGAGCTTTTAAGTGTTTGAAAACTTGTGTGTATTTTATCTTGGTATTCAAATGGGTTGAAGGGTTCAATTCTTAGAACACCCGATTCTCGAAAATTTGAACGTGTAATGTACTAAGATGGAAATTCAATCCTCAGGATATTTTCGTTTATGCACATGTTTTGTTTAATATTTGTTTTCATGCAAAGGAAGTGAACTAAATTTGGGGAGGATTGTTGGAAAATTTAGTGCACTTGTGGGATTAGTTCACACCTGGTAATGGGTCAGGAGGTATGGAGTATACACCCATTAGGTCCCTGAACACCCTGACTCAAATAGTGGTTTGTACAAGTAGTGTTTCCACTACTAGTGCTAAGTTAGCACTGATAGGTAGTGTTTCCACTGCTAGTGCTAAGTTAGCACTGATAGGCAATATTACCACTACTAGTACTATGAAAGCACTGCTAGTGTTATAAGTCACGCTAGTCTCGAAATTAACTTGTAACGCATTGACCTATTCAAGTGGCGGTTACAAGCGCATAATGACCACGTTTAATTGGTCATGTAACCACTATGACTATAATGGGGATAATTATGAGGCGATTAATGGGCGATTAATTCTCATAATTCCATTTGACTAGCTAAGAGTAATCTCCTATAAAATAGGATATCTGATCATGCATGAAAATAGACAGAAAACGATTAACACTTCTAAGTAAAAGGGTTATTGAATTGTGCCTAATTCTATAACTACATTTGGTCTTATCCCAAGTAGATATTCATGTAACCCAGGCATTAGGGTCGAATAGTTTACTTTGAAAAGTGATCACACGATTCCAAGTGATATCCGGTAACCACATAGTGGTATTGTTGCTGCATTTGATTATCTAACCCTATTCTGGGAGAATACAATCCAACACCTTTCTCCTTTCCTTTGGCAGCCATCAACGAACACCCCTCTTTAGTATCATAAGGCTCTTGCTTGATAGTAATATTAATAAACAATTGTCAAGTCCAACACAAATACAACAATTCCCCATATATTTTTTATTACCTGCTAGTTCTAGATGTCCTTTTATAATATATAAGCCATAGTTTTGATTTGAAATGGAAGAGAACTAGTATGAACGCATTATTTATTTATTTTTATTTTTTTTGAGCATGCGTTTGCCAAAGCAAACCTACGCAACACTCTTTTTTTGTTTAATCATCTAGTAACTTTAGACCATATTTTGATTTTTCCTATATAAAGAGTCTTTATACCTCATTTCAATGCATGCAAAACTCAAACATACACTCACTCACCCATAAGAAATCGGCTAGGAGATGAAAGCAAGGAGGAACTACTTGGGTTTAAATTCTGGTTTTGGTTCTTACTAGTCCGTTCGATTCGTAAAACACTCGCCATCTTTGTAAGCATCTCCAAAACCTCATTTCATACTCATTTATACTTCTAGTATTCATTTCATGTCTTTTATATATAACCCATATGTGTATGTTGTTTAAAAACCGTGTTCTTCGAATAAAAACATATAATACCTGATGATGAGTTTCACTATTGTTTTTGTCATTTAAAGCGTACTCGTGGTAAATCTCTTTTTGCCACACTTAAATATGAAGTTATAGGATACCCGAAACCTAGGTCGATCGAAAGGGAATTCATGTTTTAAATAAAGTCGGGAAAGTAATGATTTTATGTGAAAACTAGGTCAGGTGACCCTTTTCGAGCCATTTTATGAGCACTCTAGACTTGATTAACGAACTATTAAAGTATTTGAATTGGTAGACCATGTGACTAGTTAACATAGCAATTTGAATCGACAAAAACATAGCTATAACGAATAAGTTACGGCCCCGTGAAATCTGTCGGTGTCATTTTAACCATACAACACTAGCCCTTTTAAAGCGTACCAGGCCAGCCTCTTTTGACCCGTTTTCAGGAAACTTTCAATCTGATTCATCAAAAGCTCAAAACAGGAAAGTGGTAGTTCACATGGCCCTCTAAACACAGAATCTTGAAACAACTAAAAAAGAGCTCTAATGAATGAGTTACGGTCCTATTAAGATCACGTAGAATCTAAAACTAGTGTAGAAAAACTAAAAATATTACCAAGTCTAAAACTGTTTTTTTGCGAGAGACCATGTTCAAGACTGTTTTTAATGCACCTAGAGTCAAAACTGGAAAATTTAACGCAATGAATCTTTTGTAATCATCGCAACGTAGTTTTCAAAAAGTCCAACCATTTGTCAAACAGATTTATAACGAATGTGCTATGACCTCGTGAACTTGCCAGAAAACTGCCCAAAAACCACAAAATAGCCTGAATACCCAACTTCGAGGCCATTTTTATGCGAGATCGGGTTCGATTGAGCTGAATTCAGTTCCAGAATTTTTTAAACCTTGTTCCATACTCCCTAAATCCACTGATTTGAGTCCCAAATACTGAATAACTGCCGTTTTGCGACTAGTTTCCCGAAGTCACTTTCCATTTTGACAACTTAGTGAAATATAACTTTTAGACATAAAACTTCATTTTTCTCGTAAATAACTTAAATAATAACTCGTAAAATATCACAAAACACGTCGGTGATTTTTTTTTTCTAAAATACTTATTAATAAAACGGCTATACTTTAATTATGAGATGAACCAATAACGTATTATAAAAGAATATGTTTAACTCTTAAACAAGCACGATTTTCACAGCAAAACTTTTATGCAAGCATGTACGGATGATATGACCTTTTATAAAACTGCGTACACGACATTATCCTTCGAACCTAAGACATATTATTAATTTTGGTTGTGATTGTACTTTCCGTGCCTTGATTTTCGTGCACATCATTCCAACTTGTATTACTTTACTCAAGGTGAGTTCATATCCTCACTTTTACTCTTTTAATTGTTTTATAAACTCCTTGGGGGAGAATACATGCTACTACTACTTTCATGATCACAATTGCTTGAAAATTGTGTGTTATTTTCCTGATATTATTATTGCTTAAGAAACTTGCTAAAAGACCCCTACATCATGAACCATTAGTCACCGCGAGTGAACGCAAATATTGTGGATAGTAATATGGGGATTAACGACCCCGTCTTGGTTATCAGAAATAACGGGGTTCACTATATTTGAATTTCAATAAGTAATTGGCAATTACCTCTTTGGGGGCAAAAACCACGTACACCAGTAATTAGGTGTATGCAGTTGAGCCTTGGTGTCATGAGCTTAGGGCAATAATAACTATTTTCCATTATGGGCGTATAGCATCTTAGCCTAGGTTTACCAAGAATTTGTATGCATATATTGTCGATTTTTCAAACTGATATATCTTGTGATCAACCATTTATTTGATTAAACCTATGAATCCACTCAACCGTTGTGTTGACTTTTTAGCATGTATTTTCAGGATAAAAGGGCGATAACTAACCTTTGGAGGCACTTGGGCAATGGCATGGCATGGTCATAGATGAATCTGATATACATTTGGGACCACTTTACTTTTCATGGGCCTACATTCCGCATTATATTTTGAAAGATGTAAACATAAATCTTTATGAAATAAGATTTCTCAAGTAAAAACGTTGTTCTATACGTTGTGTTGTGATCCAATTTAGTAGCACGCCAGTAACATTTTCTTCCACTGCAAACCATTTTTGGGGGTGTTACAGTTGGCATCAAAGCCTAGGTTATAGAGAACTGGGTATTTTTAAAAACCTAGACTATAACCACTTTCCAAAAACTTAACCCTATGACCGACACATGCCTACCTGCCAAGCTGATGCCTCACCTATGACTCTGTTGAAGTCATACTCGATAAGATATGTGTTTTATCACTGCCCACCAAATCTCACTATGAGATATGATTTTTTTTCCTATGCGTATGATTACGTACCACAAAGCTACGCCTTCTCCCCCACATGAATGGAATATTTGTTCAGTCTTTTGTAACAACTTTAAAAAGCAAGGGACATGGTACTAGGGTAACTAAGCTGAGTATTCCAAGATTCATTGAACCTCGGGTCAATATAGATTGATCACCTATATTAAACCAGGGACAGTAGGACATAGCATGATCACATATGTCCGACTCAGAGGTGAATTTTGCAATATTGAGAGTAGTTATGATAGGGTTATGTCCGGTTGACTTCCTACTTGATTTTGTAAAATGGTAAAATTTCCGTGTGTGTTCATGAACATTGAAAATCATAAAAGTTTAATAAGGGTTTACTTCTACACACCACACACTGGCGTCGCAACGCTTCCTCATTACAATACTCTTCTCCTAAGTGGAACACTTTTCTCATTGAACTGACCATTATACACTATACTACTTTTCACCTCCTTTTCTATATCTTATCATCAAAATGCATGGAGATTTGCTTAGTAGATGATGCATAACCAATCAAACGTTACTTAATATATTTTAATTTATTATTTAAGGGTTATTATAACTACGTATAGAGATTTTCTTAGCATATGATACACAACAATTTAAACATTACTTATTATATACTATTATTTGGTCATTACAAGTTACAACACAATGTTTTCACCATCCCGCCCCATCATCATTCTCTCTGATGTGAGATTGAGGTCGCCTCGTCACTCACTGCTGTAACAGTATCATATCTATCCCAAAATCCATACTAATTCGAAGAACCGAGTTACATCCCTGACCGTTCTAGGAACGACACACCATTACATTCACTAAGGGAACCCCACGCTAAACATAAATGATGAATGAACCACTAAACTTTTAACGATCTAGAAACATACCAAAAGTTAACTTGTAACTCAAGCAACTTTTTCTTGGAACATATCCCTAACCCTCTACTCATCTCTAGGGAATACCAGTTGTCTGCCCTGCTACCCTCTCATGAAATAATAAACTGTATCGCTATCTAACACACAAATTACTTTCAATTATTAGGCCGACCATTGTGCGGTCATCCTACAAAATGTTTTACTGCTATATCAATAAACCAAATTTTTTGACCCTACTGGTATTTTGTAAACAAGGAGCTATGCTTCTACTGCTTTATGAACTGTTTTACAAATCATTTAACGTATTATTTTATAACCCGATCTACTATCTTACTAATAAATCAAAAATTCAACTACGATTTTGCTACTATTTTATAAATAACTAGGCGAGTATCCGTGCCTAGCGGCATCGGTTTCTAGCGGCAGATAATTAACGATATGCAATATTGTAGTGTTTCATATAACGTTCAAAATAGAACGTGAAAAGATCAAAATGTAATTACAAACGGTTGTAACATGTGATAATTCAACTCTAGCAAAAATTCTTAACATGTATCAAACGACATATAAAACTATTCAATGAAACTTAAAATAAAACATTACATCAATTATGAAATATTAACTAACAACACACGTTACTCGTCGCGTAAAACTTCTTGATACACGACATTTGAGGTATAGATTCCTGCTTGCCGGAACTCTTTGACTGGTTTAACCAATACCTTTGTTGTTCTACGAGATATCCCTCTAGACAATGCTACATAAAGCTGGCCATGAGAGAAAACGGAATCTGGTAAATAGACACCCACATTTGGAATTGTTTGGCCCAGAGCTTTATTAATAGTCATCGCAAAGCTAAGGCGCACGGGGAATTGTGTTCTCTTTAGTTTGAAAGGGAACATGTCGTCTTCAGATGGAGCAAGAGGAATTCTTGGCAAGAGAACTCTGACTCCAGCGTGTTGTCCCACAGCAATCTCAGCATTGATGACATTAGGATCAAAACGTTTGCATATCAACCTCGTACCATTACATAATCCATTTGCCGGATCGAGATTCCTTAAAAGAATAATCGGGCATCCAATTTTCAAACGCAAGTAATGAGGAGGCAATCCGCTCATGTTGAGGGAGTTTAAGAATTCCAAAGGATAAAAGTTATGGGTGTAGTCTTACGCTTCATCAAAACTATAGTAAACCTTCTGCGCCAGAAATCATCAATCAACATATCATTAATCTTGTCAACATGTTCATTTTAGTGGATAAAATTGCTCTTGAAACTATATCGGTGGGTGAATGAGCCATTGTGGCGAAGGAAAACACTTCATCGATCAATGCATCCTTTGAGGCAACATCTTACGTGTATGGAATCGTCATGTCATCGGTGTCGTACATAGTCTTCATCGATGACCTCTTCAACTCCGTCACCAACTCGTAATAGGAAGTTTGAAAACCATGGGTCATCCGTGCCCTCGTGTTTATGGTTAACCTCATTTTTGAATTCTAGACCAAAGAGGTGACATCCAGTAGACTCGAATCTACAATTTGCGCTCGTGTTCCACGTCTTATGACCGCAAAACACATCTAAAATCCTCCTAAAACCATTATCTTGCCGTCGAATGGAAGTTTGACCCCGGTAATGTCTTGCATAGTTCGATCAACCGCCTCCACACCTATCTAACTATATTGGCGATCTGCATAATGGTTTCCCACACCACTTGGTTACGTTATCTCACCCGACGCTTCGAGTATTCCCTTGCTAACGCAGCCAAGGTTTTACTTTTACCTACGTCTTTTTATAAATATAAGTGGTTGATGTAGTATTGGATTAAGCTTATTAGGTGGCTAATCGTGTTAAGGGTTTATTGTAATCAAAATATTCATTCAGTGTGATGTTTTATTGTTGTTGTGTTCTTGTGTCAAGATTGTATTTTTAAGGTACTTTTGGAAGTTTGTGTAGGAATTAGCGAGTATAGCTAGAACACGGTATAAAGATTGTATTTTAAGTACATGTCTCTGTTTAGACCTTTAATGCATGGTTCCATGAATTTGTGTTGGTACATAAGTTATGCGATTCGATCAAACACGGAAATGAAACCGAAATCAAGTTATAAAATGTGATGATCAATATTCTTGCAATTATTTTTCATAGAAACCGAAGATTGCCAAAGTAACGAAAACAAAAAAGGAACAAATGTTCGGATAATATAAAGACGTAATGACAAGAACTTAAAATGAAAAGAAATGTGTTATATCCGCATATTCTTCAGGGCTTCAGCTCGACGCATTTTCGGGTGGAAGTCAACAGTTGACAATTCCATGTCAATCATCAAGTTAACTGTAAATAGAGAGAAATGACGCATTATTAGATAACATATACAAATGAAGCGGCGTTTGAAAAAGGTAAGTATAAATTTGAGTTGAGTATGTACTTGTATCGGCATGAACGAGCTTAACACGGGTTATGTATATGACTCCTTGCTCTTTGATAACCCTTGCGAGCTTTACAGGTGCGGCTCGTAACGTATGAAACGCTATAAACTTAATTTCAGCCCCTCTATCAAAAGGTTTAATAAATGTCAGATCTCAAACAAAAACTAATAGATGTAAAAAGAATTTTAGACACTTACGTCACGTCTTTTATAAACAACTCGCACGTGGAATAACCTGCACGTGGAACTACGTCTCCCATAATTACTCTTCCTATAGTATCTATAAATAAATAAAAATTATTAGGCATGCGTAGTATTAATTAAGATCGATAAATAGAATGCCGTTAAGTTATGTGTACCGATGAGCATTTTCTTTGCTGTTTTATCACCTCTAAGAGCTGTTATTGAAGGTAGCCACGGGTGCATTTCAAACTCGGTTTCGTCAGGAAATAAAACTTCAGAGATCACCGTCTTACTGTTTACCGCAACTACCCAATCATTTCGAACAAAGCTGTAATTTTCGTACCTTGGGTATTCTGTTGGGTCAACATAGTGAATTTGAAAATGGTGGATAGAAACAAAGGTTTTCTCCAAGTCCTTGTTTATATATGAATCCACCAGATCTTGCGCACCTCTGCCGCAATCCTTTCTCCCTGGTATTAGACATATGTGATATTTTTCTTAGTATATATACTTGTTCTAATGAAATGATGTGTAGTATATTTTACAACCCTTACATTTTTGTCGTGCAAGAACAAGTACAACTTCTTGGATTTTTTATCGGACCAAACGCGATGAGCAGTACTTGATCCATCTTGTACCACGCGTGTGGGTTTCTAAGAGATTTTACTAATTCGACCGTGAAGTAAGGATCCCACTTCTAAACAAACACAAACAACTATCCCAATTTAGAATAGACTATTAGAAATAATCTAAAGAAAATGTTGTTTTCTTACGTCATTATGTTTTTGTTAAGAAAAATGGTATGATTATATTTGTAACAGAAAATGGAAGGAATTGCTTGTGTTTATAAATAACTGTAGGTATGATTAATAGGAGGAACCTACTACGAAATTATCCGGAGACCCGAGAGTCTACGCCGTGAATGACAATCTGAAGTTTTGTTCATAATATCTGGGATATTTTCTAATCAAAGATTGCGTTGGTTTGAAACTTTATGGTTTTGGAACTCCTTGAAGTTTTGGAAAATCAATAACTATTATTTCTTCATGTGATATTAATGTCCTAGTATTAATAAATTTTAGCTCTTTGTGACATTCATTGTGCAGAAAACTCTAAATGCATGCTAAAATGTTTGAAGTAATCTTGATCATGAGTTTGCATGGAAAAAGCATAATAAAAAATCAGGTGGTGTTCGTCTAAGCTTATTTTATAGTAAGAAGTTTATAGCTAGCATGAAGTTACCATTTGAACAGATTGAATTTTGGTTTAAATCGACCCGACCTGATCAGTCGGCTATCTTGAAATTACCGGTTACCAATTATCCAACCCAGTTGTTTTACATAATTGGGAAAACAGTGATAAAACTAAAGGCTCCCTTAATCAGTAAAATGTTATCTGAACAAACTGTTAAAGAACAAATATATGGTGGGCAGAGGGTCCAAGTATTATTTCTACATTTAAATTAGATTTGGCAAAATATATGATTTGGCAAAATGGTAGTTATCTTGAGGACTGAGGAGTACATGCAGTAGCATCAAAATATATGATAAGGTTAAATCAAAATATATGATATGAAAACTTGAAAACTTGTAACTAATAGTAGTTATCTTGAAGAATACAGTAGCATCATGATATGGCAAAATGGATGTATCAAGTAATGGGTTACAAAATGGGTATATATAGTTGTTTAGAGATACAATATCTTGAGGAATACGATAGCAACGAAATGGTTCATTGTGTTTACCTCACTTTCAAGATCGGGAATAGTAGGGTTGAAAACTTGATCAACATCCATAGGGGTTAGTATTTGTGATTCAATCTAACAAGTAATACAAACAATATTACAATGGTGTAACAAATGCAAACGTTAGAAAAAAACACAAAGAGGTTAATCTCATTCACCTCGGCGTCAGAGTGTTCCATGTGAGAATCAAGAGCGCTCATTTTCCTCCAACTGATTTTTATATGTTTGTACGTAATAGTCAATTTTGATTATGGTGGATTGTTAGAAAAATTATCTCTATATATATAGGAAACGTTTTTTTTTTGTAATAGTGACTCTAAGTTTGTAAAGTTTGACAAATAAAAACCTTTTAAATCATTTTACAAAATATATAATTTGTTTTTTTTCCAAGAATATTGAAATTGAATTTTAATAGTTACCATGAATATTGCATGGTGTAGCAAATTTGAATATTGCACTATATACATTGAAATCAAGTTTTAATACTTACCATGCACACTTACAATGCAAAATAATACATTGAAATGAAATTATTCTTGCAAGTTTAATATCTGGGACAAAGGCTGGCATCCATGCAAATCTTAAACCATGCAAATTCGGAGTTGACTAATTAGAAAAGTTGACTAATTGATATTTCACTTTCCATGCAATTCGGAGTTGGTATATGCAAAACTTTGATTTGATTTGATATATGCTGGCGTTAATTCATATTTGTGGAAATATACACTTGGGGACCACGAAACAATGAGATGCGTTTTATCAAATTTGAAATCAAAAGATATGATTTGTTTTCTTCTTGTCCAAGATATTGAAATTACGCAAACATAGTTACCATGAATAGGTGTGATGCAAGAAATACATTGAATGGAATCATATATTTGGGGACCACGAAACAACCAAGCACGTTTTATCAAATTTGATATCAAAATATATGATTTGTTTTTTCTTCTCCAAGAATATTGAAATTAAGCTTTAATAGTTACCATGAATAGGTGTGATGCAAGAAATACAAACAAAGGTACCATGCAAGAAATATATGATTTGTTTTGGTTTTTGAAAATTATGTTCTTAAAATATATTTGCTACATTTTCGAATGTATATCACTTTACAAAGTATATGATTTGTTCCTAAAATATATTAAACTTTGATGTAGTATTTTCGAATGTATATCATTTTCGAATGAAACCTGAAAGTTTTATTCTGTGCGTATATCATTTTCGAATGGATGACATTAAAAATATTATATAATGCAAATTTTTATTCTGTAGTATTTTCGAATGTAGTAGTTTCGAATGGATGAGAACATCATGGTAACATAACTTCATTGATAGAGAAAATAAAAAAACATTCACCAAAATTGACAAATGTTCCACATAACTTTATTGATAGAGTAACTTTTTTGATAGAGTAAATAAATACGAATAATTCTTAGAAAAGTTATCGGGTAAACATTGGTTCCGTGCCTTCCATCCATCCAATGATATCCTTCATCATTTGTAGAACAAGCTTCATCAAACTTTCAACAACATTAGTGTCATTTTCTATTCTATATTCATGACATCTATTATGTCCAACATTGACTTGATCTCTTCTGAACCAAGTCCACCCATATCCGATCCATTTGAGCCGTTGTAGATCTGGGAACTTGCTCGACATCAACATGAATATCAATTGGAGAGTTTGTGTTTGTTTCCGTATTTGTCTATAAAAAAACGAAAACAAAAAGTTGCTTCAGTCATTCAAGATTTCGATAAATCGATACAACTCTAAACGAAAGAAGTAAACATAATTAATAACAAAGTTGATATACCATGAAACTTGTTGCAAATTCATAACAAAGCATGTTGACATCTTGATTTTCTGGAACAACTTCTTCATGTGAATTCATAATGGAAGCCCTAAATGTTGTAACATTATATTGGGTATTTATAGGTATATATTTATATTGTAGGTTCTACATTAGGCTCATTATTTATTTTATTTTAGAAAATATACATTCTTTAATACGATTGGACATATAGAAAATATACATTCTTTACCATGCAAATATTGCACTATAAAACTTTCCATATGGCATTGACCGTTAGAAATTTACATACTATCAAAAAGTAGGACCTTAAAATAATAAAATTTATCATTGTTTCGAAACAAGTTACAATAATTTATATGTTTGTTTTGGTACAGAAGGAATAATCTTTGGAGTTTGGAGAATTAAGATATTATTAATGGTGGATAGAAACAAAGGATCTCTGAAATATTATATAGTGCAATAATTTATTCTGTGTGTTATAACCCTTTTGGGAAACCCAAAATTAGCTTGCAAGTTTATTCACATGTATATATTTTGGACATTGACGTATAACATATACTTTATTTTATTGCACATTGTGATTCATTCTATGAACATTCTTAAAAGAGTCAGGATGTATGGTATTGTGATTCAACTCTAAAGTTAACCTCGCTAGCCCATTGATAGACGATGTACTCTTTGACCAAAAAAGTAATTCATTCATTCATTCATTCATTCATTTTTGATAGGACAAGAAACAAAATAAACACGACATAGTTTGAAAACAATGTAAAACAAGGTGTTTTAACAAAAACGACAAGCATAAAGTTTATTCTTCGTCACTCTCACTTTGATCTACCAAAGAATAAACTCGTTTCCTACCAAGATTGATAGGTTGAGTTGTTTCTTCTTCTTCTTGGTCATCTTCTTCATCACTTGAGATGACAATCACGTCATCCCAATTTCAATTAATTAGATTGGGGTTGAAAAAAGGAGGAGGAGGGGGATGTGGAGGAGGGGGATGAAGCTGGTAGGAAAAAACAAACAAGTGTTAATTCACATTACAAACAACAAACAAGATCATAAAAAAAATCGATTACTAACCTCGAGATCATCATCAACGTTTCTTTGATTTTGCATATCCATTATTTATTTTTCCTTTACTTCTTGTTGTGAAATAAAAACTTGTGTTGGGGGTTGTTTATATAGGCATGGTAACGAAATGTTTAAATTAATTTTTCCATCCAATAAAACAATGAATGGTGTAGCAAATTTGAAAATTGAAAATACATTGAAATCAAGTTTTAATACTTACCATGCAAACTTACAATGCAAAATAATACATTGAAATATACGAATGGGATAAAGGCTGGCATCCATGCAAATCTTAAACCATGCAATTCGGAGTTGACTAATTAGAAAAGTTGACTAATTGATATTTCACTTTTCATGCAAATGATATACGCACAGAATAAAACTTTCCATGCAAATGACTAATTGATATTCCACTTTGATTTGATATACTGGCGTTAATTCATATTTGTGGAGTTGACTAATTGACCATTTCTACTATTTCATTTTTTCCACTTTTCACTTTTCCAACATTGACCAGTTGGCCATTTTTCCTTTTAATGTAGTATAGATAAATCACCTTCTATTACCCTATAAACTGTTTTACAAACCGTTTCATAAACTATACCGCAATCACCTTATAAACTATTCACCTCCCTTGAAAAGCTTTAAAGGATAACCAATATCTTCTTTTGTAACTGAACCAAATCTTCGGAGTAAGTTAAACACTTTGTTTTGAAATAACAAATAATAAACATTTTTTAATGGGAATTGCTAAGGAAAAAACTGATCCATCATCCACAAATCTAAGGTGTTAGAATTATTTGAGATTGAGAAACAACTTCTGAAGTCACATGTAAACCTCCAACTTGAAACCGATTCCATGTTGTCACTTAAAACTTTATTTAACAAGTTTTTATCACAAAAGCTGAAGTTCAGAAACTTTCTCCACATTCATCAAGTCCTCTTCCGAAACTTTGACAAAGTCAAGACACTATAGTTTTTTTATATACCATCCCAAATCCAAGAGGACGGTGACACTAACTAGTCATTATAGGGTAATCTACCAACAAGCATAACCTTAACAACTGGACTGCCCTTGAAACGTTTAAACCTTATGAGGTCATACGCTCCTCGACTACTTCTCTGTCCTTAATGTTTTCACATTCAAGAACTTTTCTTTAAATCACATTTGTGACAATGATAAAACTCATGGAGACATTTTTCTAAAAATACTTATTCTCTCGAATTAGAAAACTGCTGGTCAAACTTTATCAAATTTTCTTATGCTAAGAAATGACAAAACGACAACTTTTTTCAAAGCTTTCTTACCTCGCGTATAAAAACCTATTTTACAAAAAATTTAGTCTTTTCGAGGTCACAAACATTTTACCCAACTATATTGCTCAGACAAAGAGATTATATTCTTGAAAAATTGATATGTCTTTTAAATGAACATGTATTCGAATAAATATTACAAAACCCTTGTGACTGTCATAAAACTTGTAATTATATTTTCCTCAAATACGTATTCTAAAAGGGTAGATACTTCGGTTAAACCTAGCAAAAACAATTTATGCATTGGACATCAAATGTTACCGGATGAATTTATCCACGTCACATTTTCAAACAAGTTTATTAAATTTCAAAATTTTCTTTTGACACATAAGTAACTAACACCAATTTAACCACGAAGATGAGGTTCCCTTAAGGGGTCGGTACTGTAATAACCCGTAATTTACCAAGTCATTAATTAATTTTAAACACGAAGTATTCTATTATAAAGGTTATTTAACCATTTTCACGTGTAAATTTTTTCGTTTATTTAAACGACACAACAACGAAAGATATTCGTCAACCAACTATGTGACGTGACTCACATACCAATATAACGGGCTCACACGCATGTCAACACCAATATAACTATGTATATGTCATTAATATGTCAAGTAAAACATTTCTATCATACGTTATTCCCTATTAACGTACCATTTAAACGTTTTAACGTAACAAATTTAAATATAATCAATACTCCCAACGATTATTTTTAATACATTCTTATACTCCATAATGTACTGCAAAATTTAAATATTACTTTCTCTCACTTTTTGTATTTCTTTTATTATATGAGGGAATTGATCTAGTAAGAAGAAATATTAAAATGAGAAGAATAAGAAAGATTTCTAGCCACACATTTCAAATAGAAAGGAGAATTTTAAGGGGATATGCATCTATTTTTGTAAATGCATCTGAAATGAGTGGTTGTGGTTTTTTCTCATCATTCTTATTTTAATTTTTCTTCTCATTTGATCCTAACTCTATTATATGAACCTAAACTATGTATAGTTACTCTAATTAATTAATTACTAAACAATACATATTTTAAATATCCAATACATACACAAAATACATTTACCATTTTTTTACAAATACACATACATTATTTTAATATGTATGCGTCACCCTACTTCTCCTCCTAATAGTATGTCTATGGCTTATTTTAAAACCATGCTTATACTAAATCTTTTTATTTTTTATTTTTTATTTTTACTTTGACAAGTTACTTTATTAGATAATGCCTTAATTCATTGGTTACAAGACACATGAGGAGACAAGATGAGACTTGGCTATTCTCCCCATTTCTTTCTTTCGGTTGAACAAAACAAGCACCACTCTCACTATATTTTTTTACTAAACTATGCATGTAGAGCTCATTAAACAAATATACAACCCATAACTTGGTCCCTTGCTCCTTTCCTTTGGCAGCCATCAACGAACACCCCTCTTTAATATAATAAGGCTCTTACTTGATAGTAACATTAATAAACAATTGTCAAGTCCAAAACCAACACAACAATTCCCTGTATATTTTTTTATTACATGCTAGTCTAGATGTCATTTTATAATATATAAGCCATACCTTTTGATTTGAAATGGAAGAGAACTAGTATGAATGCATTTTTTTTGAGCATGCGTTTGCCAAAGCAAACCCACGCCATACTCTTTTTTTTTTGGTTTAATCATCTAATAACTTTAGACCATATTTTGATTTTTCCTATATAAAGTGTCTTTATACCTCATTTCAATGCATGCAAAACTCAAACATACACTCACTCATCCATAAGAAATAGGCTAGGAGATGAAAGCAAGGAGAAAGTATTAGTTTGCTAGTTCAAGTATTCATAAGTAACTACTTGGGTTTAAATTTTGGTCCATTTGATTCGCAAATCACTCACCATCTTTGTAAGCATCTCCAAAACCTCATTTCATACTCATTTATACTTCTAGTATTCATTCCATGTCTTTTATATATCACCCATATGTGTATGTTGTTTAAAAACCGTGTTCTTCAATTAAAAACGTATAATACCGGATGATGAGTTTCACTATTGTTTTTGTCATTTAAAATGTACTCGCGGTAAATCTCCTTTTGCCACACTTTAATATGAATTAGGTGTATGCAGTTGAGTCTTGGTGTCATGAGCTCAGGGCAATCATAACTTTTTCCATTATGGGTGTATACCATCTTAGTCCAGGTTTACCAAGAATTTGTATGCGTACATTTTTGATTTTTTAAACTGATATATCTTGTGATCAACCATTTATTTGATTAAACTTATGAATTCACTCAACCATTGTGTTGACTTTTTAGCATGTATTTTTAGAATAAAAAGGCGACAAATAACCTTTGGAGGCGCTTGGGCAATGACATGGCATAGTTATAGATGACTGTGATATACATTTGGGACCACTTTACTTTTCATGGGCCTACATTCCGCATTGTATTTTGAAAGATGTAAAATAAATCTTTATGAAATAAGATTTCTCAAGTAAAACCATTGTTTTACACGTTGTGTTGTGATCCAATTGAGTAGCACCCGAGTAACATTTTCTTCCGCTGCAAACCATTTTTGGGGGTGTTACATAAGGAGATTAAGACGGAGAAGGAGATAGAGTCTAACAACAGTAGGTAATTTAGGTCCTCGTCCTACGAGCTAAACCAGTTCTTAAACTCTGATTCTACTCAAAACCATGAGGCGGGTTTCGAAACAGGTGTAGTGGATTACAGTGTAATCCACACAAGGATCTCTCGAAAATCCAGCCAACACTAACATCATGCCAACGCTGAAATCCGGTTGAAAAAACTCATGCTTCATTAGTTGATATAGCGAAAACTTTGCAAATGGGTACTCTAGTTGAGCCCTGTTTGTTATTGATCACCCAACAAGCTAGGGAACCGGCACCATCACCAACATCTGAAGAAACACCAGCACCAACAAAAATAACATCGACACCACCACCACCAACAACAACAACTACAATCGTACCCCACCAGTCATTATCCTACCACCTCCAACAATGACAATAACTAAAACTGCAACAACAATCCCAATCCAAACATCATCAACAACAATGAAGTATGCAACAACACCTATCATATCTATCATGACACAAGCAACAAGAACAACACAAATTCCAACTGCTCCATGGAACATTCACGCGGATGCCTTGTGGTTTGTTACCAAACGTAGTCTGCAGACGACATTATGTATGATCTCTAGGTAACCCAATGAAAAATTAGTAGCAGTGGAACGAAAACTTGGTTAATGCACTATTGGAACTACAACGAAAACATCACTAGACGATCTAAAAGCACTGATGATCATGCAGTTCATTGAGAACCCATCACTTCAAGAGTCATCTGAATTTCGATCAACCACAATCATCCGATGAAATATCACAAGCCTACATGAGTCAATGAACAACACGACTTCCAAGATCATTCAGGCTATCACCAAGCTTAATGATAGGGTTTTCTCGTTGGAACAAACCTGCAAACCTTAATCTTGAAAATGCTAGCAGAATGATCCTGAGCAGGATGATCCAGAGGGAGATAATGATCCCAATTGATTGAGGACAACAAGACCAACAACCAAATGGAATCCAATCAAACCAACAACATTTATCCCCCAACAATCAAAACATATCAAAACTATGACCTAGTTTGCCTTACCCGCACAAGACAAATACAAACAATCAATATAAATAAGTCCATTGTTTGAAGTATATTCTTACAAGTTTTTGGAAGAAGGAATGTAAAGAAAGAAGTTTTTCAAGTTAGCCCTGGGTCCAGAGAAATACAATAGAGATGCATATCTTGGGATCACACACTTGGATGAAGCTTCAAGGAATTTCTACAAGTTCAATCTAAGGAAAGCTAAACCTCGTCATGAAGTTTACTCTCGCAGCAAGATCATGGACTACATTGATGCCAATCGGGACATATTGATGAATCACGACTTTATTGATTTATTATGTTCGATGGGCTGATGATTTAAACTACAACTTCTCCGAAGCCGACTATGTAAACCTTCATCCACATGACATATAAGACATGTACCACAAATGCTTTAACTGTTGGAACAAGAAAGATGTTGATAAAGACATAATTGAATCGTTGAATATTTTTATGAGATCAAAGGTAGTAGTGGCACATGTTGAGGAATTCCACATGGGTGTGAAAAGCTACCAGAAAAAGGTAAATCTCATAGCTCCCACTATCGTATTCCCCATATTATTAAAAATCAAGTCATGATCATGTGTAGAACATCTGAAATATGGTCTTGGTATTGTGTATGCAAATGACATGAATGAGAAGTGTTTTATGAGAATGGATGAACAAGCTAAGTTCAACATAGGGACACTAAAGTGGGTATTAGAGAGGTAAAGAAAATGTTAAGGGAGGATTTCTACAGGCAGAAGAAGTTGAATGATGATAATCAGGAGACCTGGCTTGGATTAGTTGTGCAGTACATTCAAAAGAGTTTGGAACTCCTAGAATCCTAGAAGCGTTTTGCACAAATGATAACATGCCATACAAAAGAAGAACCCAATGATCTACCCTTAGGGGGAGATTATTAAAGCAGGAAAAGTGTAAATCATCTTTAGGGTCTTAACTTGTATTATGTGATAGTTTATGGTATTGGATTGTGTAGTTTATAGTTGTTGTTTAAACATTTATTATTGGATTCGTGGTGGTATGGACTTTACGTAAAATAGAGATCACCATCTTGTCCGGTCGGTATAAATACCACAAACCTCACAACATGTGTCCGGTGTGACACGATTTTGGACCATATGCATAACTCACAAGATTCACTATTGATGTCTCTTTCTCTGGTTTTCTCTTTAATGTGTATGTTCATCTTATACTATCTCTAGATTAATATGTAGTTAATGATAAATATGGTACAACACATGTCATTCATAAAAATCGCTTGCAAAATTTTTTGATTATAGGAGATTGTCGCAAGAACGCTTGAGTATCCTCTTAAACATATATTAACAAGGAAAACAAAACTTGGGGCGAAAATGAAAATATTTGCTTAAACTAAAAGGGCCAACGTGACTGCCAAAAGAATTTCGTAAACAATTTCGTCGAACACTTCGACTGCAAAAAGAAAACAAAAAATACAGGAAATTAGGTTTTGAAAAAGACCAACGAGTATAACGGCCATGGATGACGTCATCACGGAGTTAAGATCCAAATTATCATCATTTGATACCAGAATAAAGGTATGTATATATATTCATTCTACTTTTGCAATGCATCATTATCATTTATTTATACTTGCTTTTGGTTTTCATTAATTAACAGGAACTTGAAGCAGAAAATGCAAAATTAACATTGGTTGTCTCAAATTGCAGTTGCCATAAGGTTAGCCTGATGCTTCAATTTCACATGTTGTTGTTTTTGTTATTATGCTCTATGTATTTGCAAAAAGTAGAATGTTTATGCTTATGTTTCGCTGCATTTGCGATAGGCAAACATGTATATAAGTGAAGTTAAGAATTGTATTTTATACTACTATACTAGCCATCTTACCGCGCAAAGCTAGAGCGGCAAATAGTTTCCAACTATTTTTTGGCGGCGTTATTATTCATGGTATAGATAGATATGAGGTAGGTTTAATCGTTTAGATGATGGGTTTTAAGATTGTATAGATATAGACAATTTTAACTTCGAGCACAATTAAGGCAATTTATGATAGAGTTTTTCTATTCCATTGAGTTAAATGTACATTTTTCATAAACACTTACTACTTCACGGCCGCCTAGTAGTAGGTGGTCCGAAAGGTCTTGGAAGAGACCCGGATTCAACCTCAGTGGGCAAACATCTTGGGATGGCAGGGAAGAGTGCGGAAACAGCCACGTAAATACTAGTGAGGCTGCGTACATCATAGCTAAAATAAAGGCTCGGCTCTCCTGGGTAGCCATCCTTCACCGTTTAGCCGTTTGTTTAACTACTTCAAATATTAAGTGGACGTTTCTAATAAAATGGAGAGAAAGAGGGGATTGCTTTGATCTGTGTATTGAACTATAGATAGATTATACTGAACTTTTGGACATCTGGTAGTGTAGAGCAAACACATTATGGTTTCAAGGTTTCGGATCTTTCAAGTTTAATCTATAATATAAAGTTTAGTTAATAATAGATCGTATGAGTTTTGGTGATGGAGGGACAAGATACGAGTTTTGGGTATTTTGTAGTAAGATATGGTAAATTGGAATTGTATCTCACTCATTATTGATCTCTCTTTTAGTATTTGATGACAAGGGAAAAAATATGTACCTGTTTGAGTACGAGTACATGTTAGGCGTCTTTCTAGCAGCAAGTGTTGCATCCGTATAAAAACCAATTGCTACATGAATTGGTTATAGGAGCTTTTTCATCTATTTTATTCACATAGGTATAGCATGCTATTAGTTGAACTTAAAGGAACTCAAAATCTTGTTTAGCCATTTATAATAAAACATAGATTTTATAACATCTATTGTTTGTATATGGCATTTACCAAGTATTTCTGTAAGAACATTGATTATAAGAATTTTTGGTCCCATGTGCAGGCGGAGAAAACTCTTGATACTGACTTATCGGAAAATAATACATATGCTGAAAAGTTAGAAAAGTTGAAGCTAGGAAACTGCGCCAATGGAAAAGAGAAGCGAAAGAAGAAATATTCAGGTCTATGTTCGCTTTGTCTTGGTTCCTGAATTAATGAATTTTATAATATGATTCTATATTATCATTAATGTTTATAAAGAATGAAATGTTCTTAAAATAGACTAATAAACAGAAGCATTCTAACCCCCAAAACTCTGTCATGGTGTATAGCTACTCTATATGTTGGTGGAAAATCTTGCGATTTGCAAAATTGCAAATCTGGCACAAAAGTGTAAAATGTGGCAATTAGTTGTAGTTTGAGTCACAAATTTTCTTTGTGACTAAAGCAAAGAAGTAGCCATCAAGGTCGAGTTAGTGAAAGATATTGGAAATGTCTTGACTAATTTTTTAAAAGTTGAACCTTAAAATTTGCATTTGGATGGGCAAAAGAAATGCCTTGACTAATCTTTTTTATTTTATTTTTTGTTATAAGTTCTTATCATTGGCAAAGCTTTGTTTTTGTTTAAAATGAGTGAAGGACATCTGATTTCTTGTATCCACCTGTCCTCAAGTCCTTATAAAGCCCATAATAGTAAAGAGGATCCTATTCATTTTAAAGTCCTAGGACTAGTTATTCTAATGGTCTCATTTATCTTTATGGAAACTTTATGGTTATTGAATTTGTGTTTCTGTGTACTAAACTAATAAATGTGTCAGGCTACTCAGGTGAAGCAAAGCCTACTTAGTTTCCACTCATTAGATTTAGTATACAATGACAAACCAAATTATTTGGTGATTAGTTATTCCAGGGGTTTGTAAGTTACCTAGCTGACTTTCTTGCTGAGAAAATAGTTACATACTAAAGTCTCAATATTCCATTTCTTATTTTATTGTTTATTGTTTATAAAATGGACTTTTTTCTATAGGTCATAACTTTAGCTCAATGGATCATCACTCACAGAGATTAGTGGCTTTGAAAATTATGTATTTCGGGCAGAGGTATGAATATGATTCTTCGATAGAGCTACTTCCCTTTAGTAGTTTAAACAATTATGATTCAGCTGTCTGCTAATAATACTCTCTAGTGTATATCTGTGATATTTATCTTATAGTACTTGATTATAGAATCGTAGTTATTACTTGCATACAAAGCTGTAAGTGCAACTAAAACCAGTTATGGTGAGAAAAGAAAATTTGATAGAAGATGCATGACTTCCTAGTATTTTCTGGTTTCATCTTAAACAACAATAATGCTATTGATATTTAGTTATGACAAATGGTTTGTTTAGAAGTTAAAAATCTATATCTATATCTATATCTATATCTATATCTATACTACCTTATAATGTATTTAGGACATCTATATTTAGAAGTCTTAAAAAATAAGACCAAAAACATTTCTATAATAAGAAATTAATGTGGTCTAAGACATTTAATGTAGTCAATTAATTAACTGGTCATTAAATATAATTAATACAGTTATTAAAACACCCATTACATAAGAAATACAATTTATCAAGCATATTGTACAACCAAATCAAACACAATTATTAAATGTCACTAATAAAAATAATAAAGAACATTATACAAATATTCAAGTCCGAACGGGCAACGGCCAAACGAGCTCGAGCCCGAACAGGCACGGGATAAACGAAATTCTTGGTATCCGTAAATTTATTGTCAAAAAGACATAATAAACTAAAATACATGATTCACCAGGAAATTTGATTCGGGGAACCCGCCTTGCAACGCTGGTACCTGCAAGTCATTGATAATAGATGCATAAAAATATTCAATTCTGGGCTTCTTACTATGCTTATATGTCGAAGAGCTTAAAGTTTGGCAGATTCTCTTAATCAGAACTTTGTTGGTATGCTCCTTATATGTAGTCATTCTCACTTACCATGAGCAACATGACAGGTTCTATGGTTTTGCGTCAGAAGCTCAGATGGATCCAACTGTTGAGGTATGTCTGTAGATCTTTAACTTATCTACTTGTTAGCATGATCAATACGAATAAAAACTAATGAAGTTTGCTCTCTAATTTACAGTTATCTAATTACCATGCCATCACTATTAGAAAGTTCAGTAACTAAAATCTATGCCTGCTTTGACATTTTTTTTTGTAGTCTGAACTTTTCAAAGCCCTGGAAAAGACAAGACTTGTACTTAGCGACAAGAAGGGTTTGCAGTATTCACGATGTGGTAGAACAGACAAGGGTGTTTCCTCTGTAGGGCAAGTAAGTTGAAAAAAGAAGTAAGTTTCATATTCTTAAATTATAATATCCGAAAGTTTGGTTAACATAATGATCAGAACTGCAATTAGTTCAAAAAATTTGTTGTGTTATTCGTTATTTCTTTCCTCCCTCGTCGGGGACCTGGGTTTTTATACTGTTTTATGGGCAGATATATATGGTCCAAGAGCCCAATAGTCCAATTCTCTCGTGAGATGCGACATCCATGTAGCCTAAGATATTCTAGTTTGTGGAGTGATTTATGAATCCTAAATTCTTTTCCCAGTAACCTCTTGCATAAAGTTAAGCTATCCAGCTATTTGCAGATATAGTACATCGATGATCTTAGTTATTTTCATTTCATTATCTATCCTATGGCCTATCCATGCCAATATATGCTTGTTACTCTTGATATGCTTTTAAGCATCTTTGATCTATTACTGATTCTAAAGCGTTGAGCAAAAAGATGTAACTTTCTGGTTCTATCCTCTATTTATTAACTACTGAGAAAGGATGCCTTGTATAAGCCTACTATAAGGGCGCACTGATACGAACTGACCCATTCTCATAGATTATTGTCCGCTTTGGCACCTCTGCTTCACAGGTTTGTTCTTGGTACAAGCCCATGCATTGTACCAAAAGCGTGTCCCACAAGTCAAGGTCAAGTTAGTACTTCAAATACCCATTTTCGCTTCTGTTCATGGGCAATGTGGGACAAGGAATATATGAACACATATCAATACATTCCCCTCGGACATGAGTTCTCACATTGAGGTGAATGAGAGGTCTGATCTGGTACCACTGATGATACGAACTGGCCCATTTTCATAGATTATTGTCCACTTTGGCACCTTTGACTCACGGGTTTCTTCTTGGTACGAGCCCATATACCAAAACGCGTCCCACAAGTCAAGGCCAAATTTATACTCTAAATACCGATGTGGGATAAAGAATATTCTGCACATGTCACGCACCACGTAGAATTCTTTTGTTTGCTTTTAGCTTAGCTGTGTAGTTAAAGGCAATAATTGAGAAGGAAGCATCTCATTGCTTATGATCTTAATTATTCTAATTGTTTGACGTAGGTTGTTGCATTACTATTGAGGTCAAAACGTAAGGAACCTGAAGGCAATACCTCTGTGGAACATGTAGATGGAGGACCAGACGGTCAGTTGCACTCTTTCGTAAATTCTTATCTGGTGTTGATTATGTCATTATCCCTCTAGATCCATAACTTTATCTCATCCAAGTTTAGGCACTCCTTTCAGTTTTTTGTTGTCCAATTTGATGTGTATGCTTTAGTGTTCCAAGTTACTTGATTTGCTTCAGAAATCTATGTTGGCGATTTTATTAATAGTTTATTTACTTTTGTTGTCTCATGAAAATATTTTCACTCTAGGATGCTCTATACTAATTGCAATTATCCTCCTGATTGAAAAATTTTAAGCTGAAACTGGATAGGTAATATATGTACATAAAAATTTCAACCATTGGGTGGTAAGGTTGTCCACTAAGAACAAATGATTTTCTTTTAGTAAAAGGGCAGGTGGTGTCAGTAACCTGGTGTCTTAACTAGTATGTGATTGTCTGGGCCTAGAAGGTTGTTGCAACAACAATTTAAAAGTATTCTTGAGCAAACAACAAAGCTTTGTCGTGGCTAATAAATCACTGAATTCTCAAGACCTTATGTTCTACTATATGCTTCCTTTTCAGAGGAGGAGCTAGATTATGTAAGAATACTGAACGGAGTTCTTCCTAATGATATTCGAGTGATGGGCTGGTGTCCTGTCCCAGTTAATTTTAGTGCAAGGTTTGTTTTATGGTCTTTCAGATTTTCTCACTCATGATTTTTCTTTAATATTTCTATGTTTAGTTTGTGATCAGCCATCTTTATCTAGTATTAATTCTTGATTCTAGATCCAGTTAAATAATAATATAAGCTATGGCTTGGATTAGACCAGATTATTGGTGTCTCGACTAGAAGAGTTCAGTGCAACTCAAGTCAACTAAGCTTAAGTTCCAAATCAACTGGGATTATTTGAAGAAAGATGAAAAATAAAACTAGCCATAATGATATTAAAAAGGAATTATAAACCAGAGGCTGCATCATATGATTTGAAACTTAACAATTTTCCTTAATGAGAAAGTCGAACCCTTTATAAGATTCTAGGTAGTATGACATAACTTCTAAATTCTGTACGATATGAATTCCACGGTTTATTACTTTATTTCATGTAGTTGGTTTATTACTTTATTTATGTAGTTGGTAAAAGTAATTGCCGCTATTACCCCTTTGCTAAAGGAACTTATATGTAATGATCAGTTGATATTGTGCTTGGGCTGTTTGCAGGTTTAGTTGTCTGAGTAGGAATACAGATACTTTTTCTGGAGAAAATTTGAACATATTGGTATTGTTGTAACAGTACACTGTCTTGAATTCTTGCTTATTTACTTATGTCTTAGTGATTCAATAACGTAACATCTCTTCTCCTCCTTTTAACTTTTCTATGTAAATGATTTTTCCAGGCCATGGAGAGTTCATGTAAAAGGCTCATTGGGGAACATGATTTTAGAAATTTTTGTAAGATGGATGCGGCAAATGTGCATAATTACAAACGACGCATAACATCATTCGATATATTTCCTTGCCTTGGAAGGTTTGAAATACAACTTTATTAATTAGAGTTTACACTGTTGATGAAGTTCTTACCAGTGATACGTATTAAAGTGAAAGAATTAGTTAAATCTAAATGTTCAAATCAGGTTAATTGCATGAAGGCATCAAACTTATTTCTTTGAAATTCATGCATACTGTGAACAATTTGTGATTTTATCATATCCATCCGTTGTTGTAAACACTGTTGTAAGCCATAATCTACATATATTGTTCCTCATATACAAATGGACATTTGGCAAAATACTGGTCATGAGACGTTCAATTTTTTCTATCATATTCCTTCTGGCATTTCTTTATAATTGGATTTTCAAAAGAGGTCTTTGTGCATAGCCTATTCATGAGCATGCTTTTTATAACTCGAACCTGTGAGTGTCTAAGTGATCTTATCAGTTGCTACAAGTTCTGGGTCTATTGGTTTGTATTGGTTATTTGGTTTTCAATAGCTTAGCATGTTTAATATACGTAAGTATATCATAGCTCATATAGCCGGAGGTCTTTCGAAGCAGTCCCTTTACCCTCGGGTAGGGGTGTGACTGTCTACCTCTCACCTCCCCCATACCTCGCTCCAGCGGGATTGGGTATCGCTGTTGTTGTTGTTGTTGTTGTTGTGATATTATACTTCATATAATCAGGGTATGGCTGTCCTTTCTAGCTTTTTATTAACTTTCGAGTAGGGTTTAATTCTTATATAAAATAATGTTAATTTTAATTCCCAATGTGTAATAACTGAACGATTTATTAATATATTATTTCAGATTTTCAGTTCACCTATTTGATCTCTACATAAAAGTTCTTGTTGCTATATCTTTCATGTTGCTGAATTAAAAATCCTTCATTCTTTTACCAAAGCTCTTTAAGTGAATTAATAATTAAATTTTCTTTCATCTATGCTGGTTCGTGCTATCTAATTACTAACCATTTACGATTTGCATTTTAAACAGTGATCAGCTATTTTTCATGAAAATCAAAGGCAGTGCTTTCTTGTGGCACCAGGTTCGGTGTATGGTTGCTGTGTTGTTCTTGATTGGCCAAGGTCTTGAGTCACCTGATGTGCGTAACTGATTTCCTCATCGATTGATTTGATTTCTCTTTAATATTATTCATTTAAATTTAGATAACAGATATAGAACGGGCCCCTTGTTGTTTACGATACACGAGAGCTTTTATGGCATTTTCCATTATTATTCATCCAGTTCCTTAGCATACATTTTCAGTAGTTATTAGGAAATCCTTAGATTTGAATGATTGTTATGTCCCTATTCCCTTAAGCTGAGATTAATTTTTTTGATCTGTAGGTTGTATATGCTTTACTTGATGTTGACAAGACACCCAGGAAACCTCAGTACAAAATGGCCCCAGAGATTCCACTAGTTCTTCAATCTTGTGAATTTAAGGGTCTCAAATTTATGTGCTCCTCAGGTACTTTTTTAGTACTGATCTTAATATGAGTTTATCATAGTATTTTTTTTTACTGTATTTGAGTAAAGTTAAATACTGCTACGATATCAAGTAACATTATATTTTGATATTGATCATCAACTTGCTGCCTATCTTGAACAGTTTGATTAATTTCGTGTATCAGAAGTTTTTTGCAGTTATTAAATAATTTTGTTATTGTTTACTCCAGTATTCATGTCAAAATGTTGTCAGTATGTTAATCAAATCTCATATATGCCGGGCAGTTGATTTTCATTTGCGTTCTTTTTCCTGACAGTTCTGCACTTGTCTTAAGCTTGCCTTTATTAGGGGTTGTCTATGACTTGCTAGCAAAGATATTTTAAATACGATCTTGCATTATTTATTGAATTGATATGTTGCATTCCTTTCATTACTTGCTTACATTGAGTTAAGTTTGGTTTATGTTTAACGTGTTAAATGAAATGAAATTGCTTTAAAGTTTATATGAAATGGGTCGCCCAAGTGTGTTTATAATGCTTAAAACCTTCTAGATTATTTAATTCAGGGATTTGTGTAGTCGTATTTGATACACTTATGTATAAAAAAATCTAAAATTCTGGACGTATTGTAATTCCGGGTCAACCCAACGCGTACCAAAAATTAGTTGTTTTTACCTGCTGCAGACCCTTTTTTCCAGCCTTGTTGTGTGTTGTAAATTGTACCAAATCTAGTTATGTATCTTTTCATTCTATTCGTATACAACAGTCACCAAATTATGTCTATATGTCATTCTTTAGGTGGGTATATGAAATTCCTGAGAATTGTGTTTTGTGTCTTTTCAGAAAAAGAATATTATATAGTCTTACATATCTCGATTATACCAATCATGGTTGCATTTTACTAACCTCATGAGCTATATTTTGACCTTTATAAATAGATGCCAGGCGGGCTTTGCAGTTGCATTTAGAGAAGGAATGTCGGGCATACAAACTTCAAGCTGCAATTTTTCATGAGGGTCTATCGAGTCTTTTAAGCACTGAAGATGGTATATAAAAACTTCTAATTGGTGTGTTTTATTATTATCTGTTCTTCCTGTATTTTGCTGATATATTCAAGTAAATGTGCAGATTGCAGTGTAACGAGTAATAAGACCAAAAAGAAGGTTTCTTTGCATGTTCCTCTTATGTCACGCCCTACTGAACGTAAGTCTGATATTTACTCAATTATTTACATTTTTATAAGTTACTCATTCCATTTGTGTTTACTATAATAACGTTTTTTGCAAGAACTGCATCCTTAACATATAATGTCACTTTCATCTGTAGAATACAGAGTATTGGTGCATGTCATCTTCTATAATTTTAAGCTAAAATTACACACTTGTTCAGTGTCACTGTTACAAGTTGTGTATCAAATTGTCAAGTTATTACTCTTTTCTCCTCGGAAACTTTTAAGTCAAGTATACTTCTTTTTACTGTCAACAAATAAATTCAACATCACATAGAATATATCTGATTATAGTTTACAAGATTTTCTTACTTAATCATTACTGCACGGGTATTCCAAATATATTATAATCATATTCCTTTTAGTACCGTGTCAGCCATTTCAGTATTGAAGGAGTAAAGTTTTCCTATTTCGCTTGTGTTACTTTACTAATTATTCGGCATTTTACAGCATCTTATGATGAACGGCGTGCTAAACTAACCTTTTCAGAAGCAGCACAAAAAAATTCTGTCGAAGCCAGTGTGAAAAACTTTTGAATCTGTGGAATGATTTTCTTTCTGTTTCCGTTTGTGTTACAATAACCCTATGTACTGTTTATTCTTTTGGATCTTGATTCTTGTAACTTAATCTTAATCTAGTTTGCTGTACTTGTTTACTCTTTGTTAACATGAACTTATGCCCTGAGATTATAAGGCCATTTTTGCTCTCTTGTGTTGTGTTGTTATACAAACACAATTAGTAATTAAACAATTAATGATAAAATATATGGTGCTTATTATAAAAGAGTTTTCAAGTAGATATTATCCGTTTTAATATGGATCTAATCGAAAAGAAATTCTTGGCAACTGTCAAAACAAGTTGTTTTTGACACGTTGGAGACGAGTAGGTTAATTGTTCACCACCAAAGTTCAAACAGTTCCTGTACCCAATATGGGATCTCTTTTGGTTTGAAACTGATTTCCAGGGGCAAGTTATTGATGAAATGAAGCTAAATTCATTTTATTTTCATCCAAAAATAAGTGTCTACCTGGGTAGTGTTAATGTAAAAATTTCACTGTTAATCAATCGAATGTCTGAAAGAGTAAATTGTATTAATAGTCTTTGAACTTTGGCCAAATTGCATGTTTAATTCCAAACTATTTTGAAAGTGCAGAAATCGTCCCTGTGAGAAACCTTTGAGCAAATTTTCATCCTTGGTTTGGACAAAAATTGCACATTTAAAAGTCCAATTGCACGTTTAAGTCCCAACCAGAGCGAATATTTGCTCAAGGTTTCCACATGAATGATTTATGCACTTCGAAATGGTTGGGACAAACGTGCATTTTGGCCAAAGCTTAAGGACAATTTATGCAATTAACTCTTTTCAAAATGTTTTGATTGGTAGTAATTTAAAAGTGAGGTACAAACTAAAATAATAAGATGAACATTTGTTTTTATATAAAAGTTGTTGCTATTTTGAGATAATTAGTTTAAAATGTGGCATGTCAATCATTTTTTTCATACAGTAAAACATTAAACATATATAATTAATACTCGATAAATTAATAACATCGATAAAATTAATAATTTGTTCAGTCCTAACTTAGGATCGGTACAAATTTAAACCCCAATCGATAAAGATAATAAAATAATTTTTTGAAGCGCCGGTGTGTATATATTGGTCTCAGCGAAAGTATAAATTAATAGTTACTAAAAAATCCATATATACAAGGGTCATACGTAATTGGAACATGTACAAATTCATCGAAGGCCTGGTCGTACGATTTATTGTACAATCAATCATATCAAGATCCCATTATTACACGGCTAAGAGTTGAGGCTTTTAGCAAATATGACTATGGGGATTATTCTTTATTATTTATTTAGGTTTGAAGTGATGTTTTACAGATGTGTGTACTTATTTCCTCTTTGATTCTTTCTTCCTCTCACACGAAGATGACTTGTTTGGGCATATTGATTGTGACAAAGACTTGGATATTTAGTTACTTTGGTGATTCTTTCTCTCTATACCCGCAAAGTAGCTATCAGTTTAAGAAGCTATGTTGTAGTGCTCAGTGTCTCACGCAGTTGAGATATGTCAAGAGGAATTGTGCTTCTAATACTTTTGTTGTAGGGTATAGGGTATACTGTTCTTAGTCACATGGATAATACAAGCTTAACTAACAAGTCCGGGAGATTTTACTGCATTCTCAAGTTCGTTATATCGGGTTGTCTTCATATGTGGTTACTAAAGATAGCCGTCGGTTTTGATACGAGGGTTGGTAAAGAGTTAGACATATAAATGGTATTTTTAGTAGATTGAGTTTAATCGACATCTTCTCACGGGCTGATATGATTTATGATAGGAAGATTCCAGTTAGATCTTCATGTATACATTATTATGCTAGTTTCGATACATCGTAACCATCAGAGAAGAGAAATGTGTACATCGTGGGCTGATATGATATCTGCAAGGTAACTTGGATACATTTTGTGAGATGATGATACTGATACTTAGTTCCACCGTATGGACTATCGTGAAGAAGGTCCAGTCTACAGTTTGTTCTACATTTTCCACTGCGTGTTAGAAGAACAAAAACAATATTCATATATATATCTCTATATTATATATAACAGGAGGCATTTGGCATTAATGCCACCTCAATGCCACGTCAATGCCACCTCAATGCCACATAAGCATTTTTGTGCCAACTAAGCAATTAATTGTTAATTTTCGTTTTTTTTTTGTTAATTTTCGGATTTTTTGGGTTAATTTTCGGATTTTTTTAAGCATTTTTGAAAATTGTTTATAAAAAAAGTCCCTCGCAAGGTTTGAACCTCGGTTGTTTTGATAAATAACTTGTGTGTTTACCACTTATGCAACAAGTTATTTTGATAATTATGTTCCATACTATAATATATAAATGGCTATAATTTTATTAGAATCATATAGTAAATAAAATTCTTTGAAATTTGTATTGTTTTAGGAATGTATTTATCTACAAAACATAATTATAAAATCCTACAACAAATTATACGGTTCATTATATTTTTTCTCATAAACCCTAATATCCTTTTTCCCTCACAATCTCATCTAATGATCCTTTTTGTGTTTTCTTCATCACAGGTTTGTAAGAAAACGTGTATTATGTTACTTGTGTGCATATGTCATCTTCAAAATATTTGAATCTTGGTATGTATAAATACACGTTCCATAAATTAACATGTGTTTTAGACTGACTTTTGTATACATAAGTGTATTACAAAAGTTTCGACGTTGCAGGCAAGAACGTCAACTGTGATGCTCCTTCGCATGTGACTCAATCTTCTGTTGCATAATCTTTTACTTGAATATTGTTAGTCATTATAATTTCTAGAGATGACACAATTTAATGGTAAGGTGTACATACCGTAGATTATTTTGTTTAATGTAGTCCCAGATTCTCTTAACAACATCCGAGCGTGCCAATGTAACTTCACTGTTCCAAGAAATTTAACCGAATTGCCAGTACGTCGCTATAAGTAAAATGAGCTACAGAACCAAAAGAGAAGAGCTTTACAAAAAATAAGCCGGATCTGCAAGCTATTTTAAAAACTCAGGTAAAATTCAAACATAATCTTTTTATTATAATTTACTAAGTTTTAATGAAGAATTTAGCAGGGTTCGTGCAATGCTAATGTTTGAAAGAGGTGATTTCATCTTATTTATATCATTATGTGCACTGATGTGGCAGCACGTGGACTTGACATCCTGTGTAGATTGCATAGTTAGGTAGGATAGTAGCAAAATATTAAAAGTTTGAATTTTGGTGGTATCCTATGTACTAATATTCAAATATGTTGCTTATGATGACCCACCTCATCCATTAGTTAACCGATTTAGATGACATGAAAAAGAAGGCTCGTGGTGGTGTTGATGGTGCAAGAGCCTCTGAGTGTAAAACCAAGACGCAATAGATCTTTGCTATAGTAGGAATGTTGGTGACCCAAAGGAGGTATGTAGTTTCTGCTGCAAATGTTATTCTTGTAGACACGATAAATGGGGCATATAGCCATATAATAATATCATATTCAGGAAGACTTAGATCTTGCATTGAGTTGTTTTCGATAATAATATCAAATTTTTATATCTAGGCAAGGGTGGCATCCGGAGGTCCATTTCCTTCCATTCAATCCAACCGACAAGCGGACAACTTTGACATATATTGATGGTGAACATAGAATTCATCGTGTCGATAGGGTGCCCTCAACAGTATATCATCCGTGACATGTTCTATGGTTCTCAGATTTTGCATCTTGAGCATAATAACTCGGCATTGAACACACGTTTTATTATGGTTCTCAGATTTTGAATCTCGCACCCAATAAATCGGACATTGAGCATAGGGTCCATCACTTAATAGATAAATTTGTTGAACGTGGTTTGAGATCCTTTGCAGTAGCATACCATGTATGAAAATGTTATCCAAGATCAAAAAGACCCTTCAACGCAAGTTTTTCTTTGTATTCTAACATTTTTAACAGAAGTCCTAACGGAAATAAGGAAAGCCCGGAGGTCCATGGGAGTTTATCGGTCTCATGCCTCTTTGACCCTTGAGACATGACAAAGGCAGAGACAATTAGAAGGGCTTTGAATCTTGGAGTGGCGTTAAGATGATCACAGTGTGGATTCTTCTATTATTCTGATTGTAAAGTATTATAGAGATATTGAAGCTACCTTATGACATAGGACGAGGAAGTTAAATCAATAATTATTTTTATAGCTTAATCAAATCATCTCGATTTTCATTGCATATACTCGATATGTAAAGTTTAACTTTCATCCATGACCTTCCCAATCTTGAATAGGTGATCACTAGCAATAGGAAAAGAAACAGACGGCTTGGAATGGGGACCAACATGTACCCTTCATCTGCGTTATTAGGACAACACAAAGATGAATCGATTGTTGCTTTGCTGTTGATGAATTGATCGAAAAGGTGATGGATTTGCTTGTGTCTTCCCGGTAAGTCGTCTAGCTTCCATAAGTACAAAATTTCGTGCGGTCATGTACCATTGCTGTAACTCTACCCGGTCTTCAAAATGTTACTACACAATGTTAGCAATAGCTCACGGTGGTTTCAATGCATCGTGTCGATAAGGTGCCCTGAACAGTATATCATCCGTGACATGTTCTATGGTTCTCGATTTTGCATCTTGAGCATAATAACTCGACATTGAACACACGTTTTATTATGGTTCTCGATTTTGAATCTCGCACAATAAATCGGACATTGAGCATAGGGTCCATCACGTAATAGAAATTTCTTTGAGCGTGGTTTGAGATCCCTTGCGTAGCATACCGTATGAAAAGTGTATTAGTTTTTGATAAGTATTATTATATTCGCGTTAAATTGCATGAAATACATAAATTTTTTCACTTATTCTTAATCTTTTGTCTTGAGTGCTAATTGTTCAATCATTGTTGCGCATTGTTTGGATTGTAGGATTACGAGTTGGTGGCGGTTATGATCGGTTATGTTGGTTTGTTAATCTATCGGTAGCTTATTTTACGTATATCGTTATATAATCACGGTCTCTTTGTCGATAAATTGTATTCGGATCTATGTCATAATAAGCTCAAAAGTGAATGAAGGTCAGTAAATTCGGTTTATCAAAATAAGTTGCACAAAATAAGCTAATAAACCCGATAATAAGCTAAAACAAACACCCCTTATGTTTAATAACCTACTCATGATAATAAAATGTCTTATCATAAGTGATTACTACAACTTCAAGTAGTGGAAACATACTAAAACACTATTTTTGACCTGTGTTTAATGTAAATGGATAATTTGATTTTGGTTAGTTGGTAAAAAGAAGTTGCTTTTGAATAGTGTCATCCAAACAAAGACTTAACGAGGATGTGTGTAATTGATTATGTTTTTCTTTTTAGTTTGAATGTACCTGAACCGAATTGTTTACTTCACGAGCATGATGGGCCTGCATATGATGTGAAGTTCTATGGTGACAGTGAAGATTCGTTGTTGTTGAGGTAAACATCTACCAATGCTTGCTTATATGAAAAGTCATGTGTTGCTTTGCGTATTTTAGGAATGTATATGTTTCACAATGTTCTCTCTGTTTAAGAATCAAGTATTTTGGTTAGAAAAACGGGACCCATTTTACTATAATGTTCTCTCATACTCTTTCGTATATTGCGCATATGTCGATTGGCATTGTAGTTTTTAGCTAATTTTTTATATAGTTGTGGCGATGATGGCGGTCGGGATGGAAGTGGATGGATGTTATTGTTATGGAAGCAAAGCAGACGGGTCATCAAAAGGTAAATATTCACTATGAAATGTATTAAGCAAAATTTTGAGTCCCCAATCGGTGATCGTTGAGTGGCATACCGTTCATTCATTTTCAATTATCTTTGGATACATTGTTTTGACTCAATGAATGTTATATATTTATCTCATGACGGATCTTTCATATACTTTTTATTCACTTTTGTAACCACGCTTTATTTTTTTGCGGTGGTGATTTGAAGCAGCTTGACTTGGCAAATCCTCAACACAAGTTAGTCACATAAACGTCAAACTATAATTTACAACTTATTACAACTTAGGTCGTAATTATTCATTACGTTAATGGTAACATTAGAACCTATAGCAAAGGGAAGAATCTCCTACTTGGAGCTAATTTCGTGTTTGGTGGTTCGGATACCATGAAACAGTGCAAGCCTATATGTATGTCCAAATTTATGATATTATTGTACATCATTATAACAACTTTGTCATGATTCCTTTGAGTTCGATGAGTGAGAGAACCAACAAGTATAAAGGTTTAAATTAGTTATATGAAATAAGATTTGGTCATTTACCTTAGCATTAGATAAAGAGTAGGTTAAGGAAACTTATATTTGCTATTGTTCATACGAAGCCATGTTAAGGTTGTTATGCGAAACACTTAAAAAATGATTTGAATTTATAGATTTGATAATAGTATCAAGAGATTCTTCACCCGTGAAGGAGAGATCTGGTTTGAGCCTATCCGCTGTAAAGTCGTTTGTGGTGGGGGATAGAGATGATAAATCTGCTCTTGAGTTCAGTCGTGATGAAAAAGTAATGTCTTTTATGCAGTCACTGCAGAATCCAGGTATATCGGTTGTTTGTCCAAAATTCCGACCAGTTAAGATGGAATTATTTCTCTTATAAATATAGGATGGCTTTGTCACATGTTCTTAAGATGGAATTATTTCTCTTATAAATATAGGATGGCTTTGTAACTCTATATACAATGGAACAATGAGAGCTATTAATAATCAAGGTAATATTACTAAGATGCGAGTAATTAAGTAGAGCATGGTCTATTTTATACAATTGTGTTTGATTTAAGAGGTTGTAAGCATTTGAGTACACTATCCACTGATTTGTTTCACCCATAGGAGACATCTCACTTAAGGTAAAAGTAGAGGTGTGATTTTGACTCATAGTTATTACTTTGGGTTAAGTTCTTTTCTTGATGTGTCAAATGGGTTAAGGTACATGATCTAGCGAGGATGAGTATGTTTATTTAATATGTAGTTCTTGATGGGTTGACCCGTTTACAATACTTGCTATTGCAAGTTATCCTAACACTTGGTATTGCAATTACATCAATTTTACTTCTTCAGAACTATTGTTAAACATGAGAAGAAGAGGCATGCAGAGAACTACGAGCATCTTCAAGCGATGGAAAACAGTTGACTCGCTAAAGCTCGGAAACTGGAAAAGTTACGTGTTGAGATGACAGCAACAACGAATCCAAATTGAGGTATGCAATTAGATGCATTTAAGATGAAATATCCAACCACTTTTGTTTGCAGCAACAACCAATCAATTTCTTCTTATTACAAATATGGTGACTCAGTTCATCAAAATCAGCCTTGGTTTGATCTCATTTGTTTAACTGAATGTTACGTATATTTGTTATTGGAGTTTCGACAACGAGTTCGCCTAACATTAATTTATATATCCATAGTTACAAATAAGATTAAGGTTTTATTGTGGGTTAAGTTTGTAGGACTAACATGTAACTTCAAGTATTCCCTTTTGTAGGATAGCCATTGTTGGTAATGACTAATGAAGCAGCATGTTTGTCTGATCATGTTGTACAACCCTATGGAAATTCAGGGTAGGCATAATGGATTCCGTTGTAGGTAAGGTATTAATATATTTCGTAGAGTATTTAGAAACATGGGAACCATATTAACATCTTTCGGAATTTTCCCAATAGTCTATTAAAAATGACAATATAAGCTTATCCTTTAATTCATGGATTAAATCTTAGCATTTAAGCATGACACTATTAGCTTAACCTTTAAGGATTTTTCCAATTGTTTGTTTAATAGGATTTTTCCAATAGTCTATAACTGTTAAAAGGATTTTTCAAATAGTCTATCTATGTCGACTCAGTTTTTCTCTGGCAACTCTGCTTATGCAAAAGCCAATCAGGGGTCTTTGAAAACTATACTACTTATGTTTGCAAAGCTGAACCCGGGAATAAGAAATGTGCAAAAAATGAATGAAAATTTGGCCCCATTGTTCTACTTGTTCGAAAATGACCCCAATGACGATTATGCGGTAAGTAGGTGTGGATATCAATGTAATGCATGCTGCAAATCACCATATCACATGAACTATTTGGTAGCCTAATAACAACACTTGTCAGTAATATAGCTAAACGTGTAAGGAAAATATTATAATGTGTGTAACTTTTAGTTGAAAATTGTTGTAGGTCGTGCTAGAGACATTAGAACCAAGTTTACAGTTAGCATTGTATAATTTGTTACTCATATAATCAATAGTAGGTCACAATCATAATTTGTTACTCATATAATTTTTGTTGTTTTTAACTTTGTTTGTTTTATATGCTAAATTTCCAATTTCAGAGATAGCAGCCAATATCAAAGAATTCATATCCCGCCACCTACTAAAGCTTACTGAGGTATTAAATCTTAATGTGTTACATCTTTATTTGTTAACCACAAATTTGAGGTTGTAAAATCAGTGGGTCAGGGGATTAATATTACATCTAAGTACAAGGGCCGGTGGGCTAGGGATTAATATTACTTGGGCCGATACCTACAATTTATATGATAGTGATTGGGTAAACCTTCATAAATAAATTTCATAAATTGAACGTTACCTCCAGTACATTTATATTCTTAGAGTTACAAAAGTGGGCGAATTAGGTAACAGGTCAACACGTTTCGTGTTAAATGTGTCATTTTTCAAGATGGGTGGAAGCAGTGGGTATTGGCCTCTTGGGCAAGGGTAGACGCACACACTTTATTTATATCTTGTTTATTTTTTTTATTTAGTTAATTCTGATTACATAAAACATAATTGTTGCACGAATAATCTGATTATTTGAATTGATAACTTTGTGAGAGTGTATATTACTATATTTGTATACATTAATTATAGACTGTGAGGGACTTTCAACCCGTTCAACTCATTCCTTTTTTGCTGAACGTTAACCTACATTGCATAGTTATCAGTAGTATATGTTTTGAGACGCAGGGTGTATAGTTTTGATTTACTGCATATATGTAATCTTAGAGGAAGATGTGACCTCATATAGATTTTGTGTCATAACTTTATTAATTTTTATACTATTTAATTTAACCATGTTACCAATAAGTTCAAACAAGTTGCTCATTTATTATTTTGGTTTGTATATCATGTGTTAGTAATCGGATGTTTTGTCATATTTCAAGGTTTTTGCGGGAGCATTCTAATATCTTGATCAAATTGAGTGAAGAGAAATCACAAGCCAAAGCGTAGATCGAGCAATTAAACAACAATCTTGATTCATTTGGGAAATAAATTTAGGCTAAAATTGTGACCAAGCATTGCGCATCAATTTAAAAGCTTCACTTCAAGACGATGTCCCACCGATGTATTAATGCCACATTTAGAAAGTTAGAACCAATTGTAGAAGAACGAACGCGGTAACAATTGTACCGATTACTATTACACTTTTGTATGTTCCGCTAATGATTATTTGTTTGATGAAGGTGCGTGACCGGTGGTGTTATCGAGTATTCCATTCCAAAAAAGAAATGCCAAACACCCCAGTTTTGTTTATAGGGGTGCTTAGGTTCTCATGTAACTTTACTTGAAATTCATTATCTACTATTTTCTTTGTGTGATTCACTGAGTATAATAAATCTATAGAAAAACCGAGCAATCTATCTTGCTGATTAGTGCATAACAACTTGCTAATGCTACATTCTTATACCAACTTTCAAGCTACAAATCTTTTGCTTTGACTTTTGAAGGTCTTTTGACCATAAACATGTACGTATGTAACCGTCTTATCACTTATTAACACTCGCTACATTTAAATTCCCAAATTGCTAAGAACTATTTATTAGGTGCTCATGATTTGGACTTTGTCGTCACTTTATTAACGCCGCTACATACATTTACTTTTTAAGACCATTAAAATTGGAGGCCACGATATATGAACGTTTATTATATTAATAGTTACAAGCATAATAGTTTATAGTATCATTGACTTATTACTTATTATTCTTTTCAAAAATAGTTCAATCATTTTTGTTCTTTGTGCTTTTTAGACACTTAATTTCTTGATGCATTATTTAGACACCTTTAATACCAATGTCATTTCACGGTATACTATGTCATGTTTACAAGTCTCACCATCGTGGCTAGCGTGATCATGTTCAAGGTAATTTAGTACATTTTGCATAAAGTAGTGGTGGAAAAAGGGTTGGGTCGGGCACGTTTTGCATAAGGTAATTTAGTATATCAATCGTAACAGCTTTTACTTACACTTTTTATACACTTCTTAGGTGCCCAACAAATGTTCATTGGCTTATCACTTAATTCGCTCAATACATACATTTGCTTTCCAAAATCATGAAGAATGTAGACCCGCGTGCATGAATGTATATTAGATTAATAGTTACATCCATATTTCTTTATTGTATCATTGACTTAATATATATTATTCCATTAAAAATATCAAAAATTTTAGCTTCGTTATTTTTTCTTACTTTACCCACACACTTAATTTCTTGATGCATTCATTTTCTAAAAACCCGTCAAATTAAAAAAAAAAAAAAAAAAAAAAAAATGATTAAAAAGTGTCCAACCAATCGTCTTATAATATTCTATGACAATTTTTTAAATAAGAGTCTTGGGAAATACTTGAAGGTGTGGGTTGATTATGCATGGGCTCCTCCTTTGTGTGAGCAATCGTAAGATCTTTGGACACTATGTTAATGATGTGGAAGAAAGAACGTAAAGTCGATCTTTGGTAGTACCATGTCTAATGTGGGTTCTAAGAGTAATGGCCAAAATATGCATAATGGCAAGGGTGATGGTGAGTGCCAAGATGTGGTTAACAAAAGAAATGGTAGAATTAATACTGAATCCATATTTACGCTTAACAAAAACAACAAACAAATAATTATAAGTCATGTTCGCCCATTGGGCGGGTTAAAACTAGTATATATATATATATATATATATATATATATATATATATATATATATATATATATATATATATATATATATATATATATATATATATATATATCGAAGACTTCTTGATTCACGACATTCATCGGAAGAGTTGTCTGCATTTGGGGAGAGCACTAATTAAAGGAGAGTAAAAGTAATATTTAAATCCCTAACTAGATTTGCTCATGTTCTTCTTCACAAGTAGATTGATGGCGACTAAGAAAATTCATGAAGTGAAAAGAATAAAGAAAGTTTGAATGCCATGAAGACATTCTCGAAGCTCTTGCACTTATGTTATGTATTTATATTTTGCTTGTCTTGAGCGTTGTAAGCAATTCTCGTATGACATCACTTTAGAGAGATTGTTAGCCTTAAAAGTGAAGCCATATTCGGAATTGCATTAGTTTATTTTTACTTATACGCAGAGACTAATAATGTCAAACATGTAAAGTTAGGCACTTAGTCCCTATATATACCCTCCTAGTCACAACAAGGAGGGTGAAGCTCTCATCGTAATATTTCTATAGTGTATATATTAGGTGTTTCTCTCTAATCTAATATACGCATCTTTCCTTTCTCTCTCTACTCTCTCGCTACAATAACCATGTCTTTATCTTACTTTGAACTTCCCCGACCTCCTAAATGAGTGATCTTGATCCATTGACAACAATGAAAGTGTTAATCTTTTTCACTGCGTTGGGATGCAACTGAGAGAAATGAATATGGTAAAAATTAAGTACTTTACAATAAAAATCATAAAAAGGGAAACGGAGGTTGCAGTGGCGGACGTATTCAAGATACAAAGCAACTATACTATGGGAAATAGGCATATCTACCCGATCATCTCCCTTAGGAGCCCATGGAAAAGATTTCCAAAATTTATCAATTTTTTTTGCTTTATTGAGCTACCACTAATGACAGACTTCTCGGACTGAGACATGATTTTTTAGACCGGCTTGTTAGTTGTTAGCGGTTCAGTCCAATGATGACATCCAATTGGGCGATATGACGACTCTAAGACCGCATGTTCCTTCTTTACGCTTTGAAGGGTAAAAGTCCCGGTGGGACTCGAATGAGACATGATTAACAAAGAAAATACGAAAGAAACTTCTAAAAGATTGCAAGAAGAACGGATTTACAAACCACTTTTTCCATACGATAGTCTTATTTAGAGTGGTGAGAAAAGAAGAAATAAGAAGCAGACTCGTGAAAAGACAGGTTATGCTCCCTACCTTCTACTTATAAATATAAAAGCTCAAAAGCAGTGGGGCCAAGAAAAGACGGAACACATGTAGAAAATATGAAGGGAAGCAACCGACACCCGAAACGAGATTCAATAATTCAAAATAGTAGGAACTTCAAGAATAACGAAAACCTTACGGACGCATCGCGGCGATAAATGCACACAACATGCGAAATAGGAAAGAAAATCGAAGCCCACAATCAAATTCACGGACATCCGCACCTCAGGAAAAGACAAAAGCACCATAATAACTCATCATGAGTTCATCGAGCATTTCTCTCAAAAGGTCAAGAACACTAATTGTGGTGACTTGATAGCATATAGGACCAGAAAACTATAAGGGGTTGAATAGTTTCTTGATTAAAATTTTGTTTTAAAACTTTTAGATCGACTTATGTCAATCTATTTTGTTGTGTTAGATAAGATGAAAATAAAAGACTAGTTAGAGTAAAGAAAGATAGATGTTGACACAAGTATCTATAGTGGTTGGGCTACAAGGTCACCTTCCTTGCCCTACTCCATTCCCCGGGTACCCAACTCGAGAGTTCATAAATAGTACACCATAATCTAATTATCTTGGCACAGAAGCGTTCACAACGTCGCTTACAGTTTATCTGGTACAAAGCTAAATACCGGGTTCTTCCACAAGGTAGAACCAAACATACGTCGCCTATAGTTTCTCTGGTACAAGGCTAGATACCGAGTTCTTCCACAAGGTAGAACCATGCCTACGTTGCTTAATCTTTATCTGGTAAAAAGCTAAATACCGAGTTCATTTATGATGGAGGAACCACAACCCAACTACACCAACTTATCACAACACACCTATAACATACTTAGGAAGAATCAACTACAAAAGAGGCACTTCTTTGATCTTGTGATGATGACAAAGCCTAGCAACCCATGTCTTCGAGCTTTCAAGTCTTCTATGCAAAATGACGTGATCTCGCTTTTAAGAGGAACCTAGAGAATCACTAAAGAAAAAGCTACATGGATGATCCTAAGATCTGAAGTTAGAGAAGCAATAATTCAGAGAGAATATGTGTGTTAAATTGGTTAAAGAGAAATGAGGAAATGGGTAACTATTTATAGGGAAACTGTCCTCTGATCAGACGGATCCGCCGGATCCTTTCCCAGAGGGATCCGGCCCGTGTAAACCACGGGATCCGGTACCTGTCCAGTCCAGATTTTGGTTACAATTCTGGGTTTTGGGTTATAGGTTATGGACTATGGATCATGGGTACCCAATATGATGTCATGCATGATATAAAGCATATTTTAGGTTATGGGTTATGGACTTTGGGTCATGGGTCATGGATTTTACCCATTTTGATGTCATGATGTAACGCACATGGGCTATGGGTCATGGGTTATGAATAGTCCAAGCTACTTTGTATGTTTATTGGTTAGTTTATAACTATTTATTTTTATAAAAGTGTAAGTAATCAAAGTTACTTATAAATGTTTTTATAAAAATAGTTTTGGTTTTATGTAAACTATTTAACTAAACATGTTTGATGGTTTATTTGTTTGGTGAAATGAGTTAGTAAACTATTGGCTGAAAAACTTACGCATTTTATTTATTTTGTTAAAATGATTTTACAATTGTTATCGAAAAAACACAAGAAGATCGTAAGATATAAATAAACATTTTTACGGTTATTTGTATTAAGAGGACCTTCAACCCAATTGACTAAAGGTCCACATGCTCTAACCGGCCCAACAATGGCCACATCCCATCATAACACGCACTGGAAACAAACTCTCATGACAGCTCGAAGGCTTGGCAAACACATTCAGAAACAGACGGACTGGGTGCTTACTTTAGGACTAGTGCAACAAGCGAATATGTGTCACTACCTCATTAGCTTATAGATGTCTTTGCAATCGTGCATGGATCATTCCATACACTCAAGAGACAAAGAATGACGCGCCACGTGTCATTCTTGTCTCCTCCATTGGATGTCTACCACGTGGACCATCCTCAAACCATCGATAGACTCCGAGAGCGATGTAAAACCCTAGGACCATCCCTATATATATAAAGTTCATTCCCACGAATTAACCAACCAAACTCACATAGTGAATTCACACATTCACACTTTAGCTACACCGTGAGTGTTACACCAGCTTGTGACTCCGGTCACACCTTGGGGTCCTTACTGAACGTGGGAAACCAAACTGGTTAGCTACCCTCACCCCTAATATGTACCTTACGTAAACATGTATAGATAATATATTGCATGGCTTTTTATAAATAAGGTTTTAGTAAATCAACTTTTCTCATTTTGTAAGTTTTTTATTAAAAATGTTTTTGCTTTATATATGTAGTACATAAAAGAATTTGCTATTCATAACTTCATGGGCTACGATATGTATTTAAACATGCAATAATTGTTTCCAACATGAAAATAAACCAGCTACCTCACGCAAATAACTACCTCCAATGTAACAACCCCAAATCTCGGTACAGCAGAAGACTTAATCAAGTTTTCGGGGCGTTACTATTGGATTGGTATCTCACACAAGTATAGCAAACAAGATAGTCATTTTCATTCAAAACTAATCGCAAAATTAAGTATTCAAAACATTAATCCAAAACTATAAATATTAGGCCCAAAACATGATTTAATAAAATAGGTCCCCATAATTTATCAGAGTAAAATATGATCCTTGAACCATGCCTCCTTGCCAACCTTCCACCGATCACGTACTCCAAACATCATTTAAATACCTGAGAAAACATGCTCAAAGGTCAGCTTATGCTGGTGAGTTCATAGGTTTAAATTCAATAAAATCATAGTGGACCTGTAGGAGTTGATTTGCTATGCAAGACCTAAGATAGATAAATACCGTTCACAAACCGATCCAACCGGATCACCAACCATATCCCGCATCCGGGATTACTCGGCCCAACGACTCTAGTCCAAGACTTGTCGTGGCAAAATCTAGAACAATTGCCAACCCGGACTAGGTCGAGGTAGAAGTCTATTCTTAGCTAGGCAGCGGTTAACCTAGTCTAAGGCAACAACTACGCACATCTATCTAAGCGATCAAGCATATAAGCAAATCCAAATAGTTTTAAAGGTCCAAAACAGTAGCATGATTCTCACCCCAATTTAGTTAAAGCGAGATAAAAATGGGGCTATGAAACTCACCTCAAGCAAGCAACGTACTAATAAACACTAGCAGAAGATAACAAGTAATCACGGCACAACAACTATCGACTCGGCACAACCTATTAATGTAAACCAATTTTAATATATATTTCCCGAAATCAACGTTATCTACCCCAATGTATTCCATTTCGTTATTTCCAAAAATGTCTCGTTTCACCATTTAATCCTAGTGTTTGGTATCATCATGTGGGTGTATCGACTCAATATGATGCTATGAATGCACTCAAACAACCAATATGTGACTCAATGCAACACAATGAGACATCTAAGCGATAAGCTCCATAGTCCAATAAGTTTCGGAATAAATAGTAGACCTTATCGAATTCGTCAACTCGATAAACTCATTTATTTATTCGTGTCGCTTATTATCCCATAATTCAGTCGCATCCTAAAGAGTCATAAGGATTATTCACCCATTAATATGGTTACCCAACATACCTAGCAGGCTCTTATTAGATTCGTCAACCTAATAAGTCCGCTACCCACGTGGATCAACACTATTAATGTTAGGTTATCCGTAACCCATGCACACAACGTAAGTAAATAAATACTTGAACTAGTATTAAATGCTCATAATTGGCATATTTTGATAAACGTGTACTCGAAACATTAATTACTAATTATTTACTCCCTCCGTCCCAAAATTATTGTCCCCGTTTGACTTTTTCGGTCTTTCTTTTACATCTTTGACCTTAAATATTTTTGTTTGTGTTATATAAAACTTGATACAAAATATATGAATGGATTGCGTTTTAAATGTAATTTCATTGATATAATTTTCATCAACTATTATATAACACAAATAAAAATATTTAAGGTCAAAGTTGAGAAATAAAGACCGAAAAAGTCAAAAGAGGACAATAATTTTAGGACGGAGTAGTATAAAACATTTCCATTTTTAGTCGTTAGATTCTATTTAAAATCGTAAATAACAAGATAAGTCTTGTTATCGATATTTTTAGTATGAAAACCCTTTTATTATTTATGTTTCATAGTCTATTAGCATTTTCATATATATATATATATATATATATATATATATATATATATATATATATATATATATATATATATATATATATATATATATATATATATATATATATATATATATATATATATATATATATATATATATATATATATATAAATTCAAATTCAATATTAGTTCCATATCATTATTCGTTTCGAGTCCACAAGCACGAGTCATGACTTCTCGGCTTTTAAATCAATCAATAGTCCAAACTATACTAAAGTCCATGTTACGGCGTTGTCGGGGTCAACTATTGACTAAAAAGTCAAGGTAACACCAACGTTGCTCAAAGTTGACAATCATATATATCAAGTCCAATTAAAAGTCATAATAGCGCACTTCAATCCCAAATCAACTCAAAACAATCTCGCCAACCAATCAACCAACCAAATATACCCGAAACCAATGTTATGACCCTAATGGTCATGACACGGTCACGGTTAAGACCACGTGAACCAAACAAGCTCTAGAAGCTTTTCGGCTCCACGCGTCTCATCCAAACACCAAAAACATTAACCCACAAGCTACCAAAACGACCCGACTCGGACCCAAGGTCCATGTGGGTCACGTACGCAACCCAAGGGGCTCGTACGTGCCCTAGGTGGCTCGTACACCACTTCCATCCCAACCAAACACTACCAAATCAATACCACAACATCCAAATACAATCAATCAACCTCCAATCATCAACCAAACATCAAACCCAACATCTATTTTAACCAAAAACATGAAACTAGACCTAAAATGCAAAGACCCAACAATATGATACACCACATGCTTTCCAAACACTAGCTACATGTTTATTTAAGTGTTAATTAGACTTAATCCCATGTTTAAACCAAAAGAACCAAATTTTATAATATGGTCGAACCATATTATTGCCATATGTGGCTTATTAAAGCTCAAACAAGTGTTACCCATGTTCCATTTACCTTATTCAAGCCCGATCTATAATATTTGATGAAAACCCTAAAAGTACGAATCTTAATCTTAAGATTTGAAGGTGTTAATAAGGGTTTAGTGAGAGTATTATATATGGATAGAAAGAGGATGAAAAGATCTACAAGATGGTGGTGGAGGTGTAGTACCACCACCGGATTTTGGCTGGAATGGCGGAAGGTGGGCGGTGAGTGGTAATTAGGGTTAGGGTTTATGTAATTTGGGGGGAGAGAGAGATTAGAGAGAAAGGTATATTTGTGTGTTTTAGTGAGAGAAACAAATGTAGCAAATGAGGGGGTGAGGGTATATATACTGGGACTTAGGGACTAGAAAATAAAGAGAGGGAGGGAGGGGCGCGGCTGGGGTAAAGAGGAGGGACCGAAGGTGTTATTTTTCATAAACTATCCCGTTTACCCATTCCCGAGCTCATATATTGTCCCCCGAGTGTCCCACGACGTTCATTCGACTTTCTAATATCGTTATTTATGTTTTTCCACAAGTTTTGACTATTTATTTGCCAATTTTCGAGTTACGGTCTAAAAGTTATGTTATTTCTCGTTTTAGGCTTTTCTAGTGCCGAATCGAATAGTGCCTACCAAAAAGAGTTAAAACTCACACGATAACTCGTTCAATAATGAAATAAACCATAAAAACCAATAGACGATATAAAATCAAGTCACGGTTGATAAAAATAGTGTTAAAGGCAAAACTCGGTTTAGTTTAACGTAATGCGGTTACCTAAAATAGCCCTAAATTGCCAGTTGTCACAGCCTCAGAAGAAACCCGTCCCGGGTTTCACTCCAAGTTACTTGATGTCATGAAAAGTTTAGGATACTTCCTACGAAAAACTTCCTCACGTTCCCAAGTGAACTCCGGTCCATGTCGGGAGTTCCAACGAACTTTGATAATCGGAATACGACTATTCTTCAGCCGTTTAATCTCACGATCCATGATCTTAATCGGTTCCTCAACGAAATTCAATTTCTCATCAATACGAATATCTCTTAAGGGCACAACTATGTTTTCCTCCGAAAGACATTTCTTAAGATTACTAACATTAAAGACATTGTGTACCTTGCTTTCAATTCCGATGGTAGCTCCAGGCGGTATGCTACGGTCCGATTCTTTCAAGGATTGGAAAGGGACCAATATATCGGGATTGAGTTTTCCACGCTTTCAAAATGAATCACTCCTTTCCAAGGAGAAATCTTTAACATAACACGATCTCCAACTTTGAAATTCTAGGGTTTACGTCTCCTATCGGCATAACTCTTTTGTCTATCTCTAGCGGTTTGCAAGCGGTTCTGAATCCGAACTATCTTCTCGGTGGTTTCTAGGACAAGTTCGGGACTGTAAGTTGACTCTCGCCAACTTCACCCAACAAGCAGAGAACGACATTTTCGGCCATCTGATTGCCTCAAATGGAGCGGCCTTAATGCTAGAATGATAACTATTGTTGTAAGAGAATTCGCCAAAGGAAGATGTCTCCCGGCCTTTGCCGAAATCAATAACACAGCTCTAAGCATGTCCTCTAAAGTTTGAATGGTTCTCGCTTTGACCATCGGTTTGAGGGTGGTAGCGGTGCTCATATCCAAGTTTGTTCCTAACGTTGGCGTAAGGATCTCCAAAGTAGGATGTAAAACGGCTATCTCTATCGAAATGATAGATATCGGTATCCCATGATGCGATACTATCTCCTTAAGGTACAATTGAGCAAGCTTATCTAGACTATCGGTCTCGCTAATGGCTAAGAAGTGGCGAGACTTAGTTAAGCGATCAACAATTACCCGGATAGCGTCATTGCAAGTCATTCTTGGTAATTTGGTGATAAAGTCCATGGCGATTCGCTCCCATTTCCATTACGGGAGTTCGGGTTGAACTAAGAGTCTGAGGGTTTCGGTGTTCGGCCTTTACCTTAGAACAAGTCAAGCACCAACCGACATCTTGAGCTATGTCGGCTTTCATGTTAGGCCACCGAGAGAGTTTCTTAAGGTCCCGATACATCTTATCGGCTCAGGGATGAATAGAGTATTTTGATTTATGCGACTCGTGGATAATCAACTCACGGATTCCACCATGAAATGGTATCCAACTTCTGTCTTTGAAGCATAGGGTTCCATCTGAACGCTTCAAGAAGCCATTTTCACTTTCTACCATTCCATGAAGATTCTCGTAAGGAAGGTTCTCTTCCATCAATGCCTCAGCTTGGGCGGCTAAGATTTGAGATGGTAGAGGCGAAACAATGGTCATTCCTAGGGATCGAACGAGCAATGGTGGAATGTTCTCCTTACGACTAAGTGCATCAGCCACAACATTAGCCTTACCAGGATGATAACGAATCTCACAATCATAATCACTAAGCAATTCTAACCAACGATGTTATCTCATATTCGGTTCCTACGATCTAAGATATGCTTCAAGCTCTTATGGTTGGTAAATACCACACACTTAGTTCCATACGGATAATGTCTCCAAATCCTAAGGGCAAACACTACAACACCTAACTCAAGGTCGTGGGTGGTGTAGTTTTTCTCACGCTTCTTAAGTTGTCGGGATGCATAAGCAATCACCTTCTCCGTTGCATCAAAGCAGCACCTAAGCATTTATGCGAGCGTCGTCGAAGACAAGACAAAGTCTTCGCTCCTTTCGAGCAAAGCTAGGATGGGCGCACTACACAACTTCTCCTTAAGAAGTTGGAATGCTTCTTCTTCCTTTTCTCCCCATTCATACTTAACATCCTTACGTGTTAGTTTGGTGTGACTTAGCTATTTTGGAAAATCCTCAATGAATCTCCTATAATAGCTGTTAAACCTAGAAACCGACATATTTCGATGGGTTCTTAGGGCGCCCATTCCTTAATGGCATCAATCTTAGCTGGGTCTACATGAACACCTCAACTATCTATCACGTGACCTAAGAATTGCACAAACGGTATCCAAAATTCACACTTATAGAATTTAGCATACAGCTTCTCCTCTCTCAACAATCCTAAAATGAGCCTCAAATGCTCTCCGTGCTCCTCACTACTCTTAGAGTATATCAAGATGTCGTCTATAAATACTATCACAAACTTATCAGATATGGCTTACATACACGGTTCATGAGATCCATGAAAACCTGTTGGCGTTAGTCAAACCAAGCGACATCACTTGGAATTCATAGTGTCCATAACGAGTCCTAAACGCCGTCTTAGGGATATCCTCCTCTCGAACTCTAAGTTGGTGATAACCGGATCGTAAGTCGATCTTAGAAAAGACACTAGCTCCTTGGGTTGGTCGAATAGGTCATCTATTCTAGGTAACGGATATCGGTTCTTCACCGTCAACTTATTCAACTCCTATAATCGATACACATCCAAAGCGATCCATCCTTCTTCTTCACAAAAACACGGTGCTCCCCATGGTGACGAATTTGGTCGAATGAATCCCTTCTCGACAATTTTGCCATTGTTTAGGCAGTTCCTCAATTCTCTTGGAGCAAGTCGATAAGGTGCTCGGCTACGGGTGCAACACGGTATCAACTCTATTTGGAATTCCACTTGTCGGACGGTGGAATCCTCGATCGCGATCGTTGGGAAACACATCAAGAAAGAAATTCTCTAATGCTTAGCGGGAAGGACTTACATCATTAAGGTGTCTTTCACTCTTCTTCGCGAGATGATTTTTTCCGTCAAAACTTCCCAAGGTAGCGACAATAGGTCTTGAGCCAAGAAAAAGACAACCTCTTCTATCCTCTCCCTATTTCCATTAGCTAATTCCACATCGTAACTAAACCCTAGAGGTGTTTGGGAGATTCCTAGTAATGGCATAAAATTGGTGGATACAAAACTCATATCCGCACTAGTATCAAGCAGTATGGAAGCATAGTGATTATTGAGAAAGAGCGTGCAGTAACTACGTTGGGGTCCTCACCGACTTCCTTCCCAATAGCATACACGTCGATGTTCCCATGTCTCTCTGATTCCTAGCACCATGGTTTCCACAGTTCTACACAACCTCACGCTTCACGGGTTTAAGCCATTATTTCACACCTCGATTAGCAAATCCTCCTACATTACAGGATTTCCTCTCATCCACGGCTCTCGGCACTCATTCTGTAGTGCCCTTCTTTCCACATCCAAAAGCAGTGATAGTGGCCTTCCGGTCCGCTCCCGTGCGGTTTGAGTGCAACAAGTGGTCGGGACCTACGATCTTTGGCCAAGTGTCCTACCTTAGAGCACTTCTTACACGTTTGGGCACGGTCCATGGTGGTGTCGGTTGCAACGACCAAACATGAGTCTACTACCTTTATAACATTTCCTTTCTCCATTTCTATGGCGAACACCACAGGCCGTCTCATGCCGTTTGTTGCCATTCCTTTGACAACTTCATTCCTCTTCCTCTTATCATTCCTATCACTCTTACCCTTGTCTCCTACTTATAATACATAAGAGTCCATCAAATCTTGAGCCACGATGGTGATTCATGCAAATTAGTTGGCTTCGCGGCGATGACATCATTTCAAGTAGCTAAAGGCAATCCATCGATATACCTCTCAATCTTAAGGGTCGGTCTGCGAACCATATCGGGGCAAAGCAACGATAACTCTTGGAAGCTTGACGATTGTAAGTCGTCATGTCGGTACCCTTAACCTTATGGTTCCGAATTCAATCTCTAACTTAACTTCATTCCTAGGACATTAAGTCTTGATCGGAGAGTCTTAAAGCGAGTCCAAGTCATCCTATAAGCTACATTACGTCCCACGATGCTGTGATAGTTGTTCCACCGGTCAACGCTTCGTCCTTCAAGGTAAAGGTTGCATACTTGACCTTAAAATCCTCCTCACGATTACTAACGGCAAACACAGTTCGGTTTTCTCCAACCACCTAGTTAGGTAAACTACTCCTCGGTTCCTCCGAACTCGATGGGACCACAGAATCGAAACTCTTTGTAGGTACAACCTCGAGTTCGATTCGCGTTGGGGTTCCACCGAGGTGTTAGAGATTTGACTCGGCTAGCGATTCGTTGACACTGTGTGTCATAAGTCGATCAATGAAATTTGGGTTCGGAGGTGGAGGGTTTTGTGAACAGGACCATTCTCGGCACGGTCGTTCACATTCGGGTTTCCTACAATTGGGTTATCGGTGTTGAGTACGAGCAGTGGAGTGGTCGGGTCGGACGACGACCTCGACGAACAAGGCAACCTCAACGATAGGGCTGCTTGGTTGTTCCTAGGCGGGTTTCTTCTAGGTGCCATCACTCTGAAGGCAAGAATAACAATTTCATAAGTCCACAATTCACGCACTAAAAGATAGGGTTGGGTTCGAAGGATCACCAAATAACGCTCGAATACATAATCAAGGTCAACAAGGATAACGCTATACATAATCGAGACCGAATCATAACTAAAGAATGCACGTTCCAATAACCATAACTCATAGGTTTCGGGGTGGAATACATGAAAGGATACGAATCAAAAGCGTCGATACTAATAAGAGCTCCAACCTACCCTCCATCAAGATCGTAACCCTCCTAACTACCGCATCCATATCGGCTCTCAAATCCTCTATACTAGCCCTAGATACTCCAACCAATCTCTCTCGTCGTGCGATCCGTCAAGCCGACTAAGCCTAACACCACGAGATGTAATCCTAACTACCGCATCCATATCGCTCTCAAATCCTCCGCCTTAGATACTCCCCATACTCCTAAGGCTCAACTTTGAAGCAATCTCCGATCGCATATCGGGAAGCAATCTCAGTGGGCTACCTATATAAGGTGAGTAAGGTGGTGAGTCAATGTCTAAAGGTTGTCCGGAGAATCGGGCTCGAGGCAAGGAGAGCACGGTCTGGAGAATGTGCAGGACTCGCAATGGAGGAGTACCCCTTACAGGATATCCTCATCATCCTCCTCCCGAGGATCCTCATCCTCATCTACATCTCGCTCCTCAATATCATGCTCCTCCTCGACCTCATGCTCCTCCTCGCCTCATCCTCGGAGGGAGAGTCCATGAGTCGAGTCTCTGTCTTGGGTAAATCACGAGGTGGTACAGTGGGTATCTAGGTCTTCTAAGACATGGTGATCTTGGTGGTGATGAAGAAGAGTGGGACGCTAAGCGGATAGGTGATGATGGTGGTCTCACGGACATGCAGGCAAGACTATAAGCAAGCCTAGGAGTGCGGGCTCGTGCTAAGACACGATGTAAAGTGAGCCGCCTAGATGAGCTAGGCGATCGATGATGATGAACTAGAGTGACGGGTGATCTCATAGGGATCACCCAAGCGCAACCGTCATGAGAGTCAATGTTGGGAACTAGCAAACAAGGACCTCCTCGGACACATCAAAAGCTAGTGAAGGCATAGTGCGTGGCAATGGCATAGGGTGCGTATAAGTGTTCGAAAACAACTAGTTTTAATAAGCGCATCAACTCGGCCAAAACATGTATCACATAATAAAAGTTTTAAAAGTAGAGGTACCGCATTACTCAAAATATTCCTTTAAATAAAACACGTAAGTTCAGTTCTATCACATAATCCCATATCAAATCAATCGAGCTCAAAATCATAACATATCGATAACTCAATTCAATTCCGTAATATCTCGATAATCGCATCACATTTACTCAAAATCAATAGCCATATCCCAAAACAGATCATCTCATAAGTCAAATCGCGATTCATACCATAATCAATTAAGAAGCTTGACGGTAAGGGCGTGCGTCGGTCGAGGATCAATTTTCTTAAAAAGTGGTTATAGTTTAGGGTTTATAAAATACCTAGTTCTCTATAACCTTGAGCTCTGATACCAATCTGTAACACCCCCAAATCTCGGTACAGCGGAAGACTTAATCAAGTTTTCAGGGTGTTACTATTGGATTGGTATCTCACACAAGTATAGCAACCAAGATAGTCATTTTCATTCAAAACCAATCCCAAATTTAAGTATTCAAAACATTAATCCAAAAGTATAAATATTAGGCCCAAAACATGATTTAATAAAATAGGTCCTCATAATTTATCAGAGTCAAATATGATCCTTGAACCATGCCTCCTTGCCAAGCTTCCACCGATCACGTACTCCAAACATCATTTAAATACGAGAAAACATGCTAAAAGGTCGACTACATTTGGTGAGTTCATAGGTTTAAATTCAATAAAATCATAGTGGACATGTAGGAGTTGATTTGCTATGCAAGACCTAAGATAGATAAATACCGTTCACAAACCGATCCTACCGGATCACCAACCATATCCGCATCCGGGGATTACTCGGGCCAGGACTCTAGTCCAAAGCGCGTCGTGGCAAAATCTAGAACGATTTGCCAACCCCGGACTTGGTCGAGGTAGAAGTCTATTCTTAGCTAGGCAAAGGTTAACCTAGTCTAAGGCAACAACTACCGCACATCTATCTAAGCAGTCTAGCATATAAGCAAATCCAAATAGTTTTAAAGGTCCAAAACAAGAGTATGATTCTCACCCCAATTTAGTTAAAAACGAGATAAAAATGGGGCTATGAAACTCACCTCAAGCAAGCAACGCGAATAAACACTAGCGAAGATAACAAGTAATCACGGCAACAACTATCGACTCGGCACAACCTATTAATGTAAACCAATTTTAATATATATTTCCGAAATCAACGTTATCTACCCCAATGTATTCCATTTCTTTATTTCCAAAATGTCTCGTTTCACCATTTAATCCTAGTGTTTGGTAACCTCATGTGGGTGTATCGACTCAATATGATGCTATGAATGCACTCAAACAACCAATATGTGACTCAATGCAACAAAATGAGACATCTAAGCGATAAGCTCCATAGTCCAATAAGTTTCGGAATATATAGTAGACCTTATCGAATTCGTCAACTCGATAAACTCATTTATTTATTCGTGTCGCTTATTATCTCATAAATCAGTCGCATCCTAAAGAGTCATAAGGATAATTCACCCATTAATATGGTTACCCAACGTACCTAGCGGGCTCTTATTAGATTCGTCAACCTAATAAGTCCGCTACCCACGTAGATCAACACTATTAATGTTAGGTTATCCGTAACCCATGCACACAACGTAAGTAAATAAATACTTGAACTAGTATTAAATGCTCATAATTGGCATATTTCGATAAACGTGTACTCGAAACCTCTAATTACTTATTATTTATAAAACATTTCCATTTTTAGTCGTTATATTCTATTTAAAATCGTAAATAATAAGATAAGTCTTGTTATCGATATTTTGGTATGAAAACCCTTTTTATTATTTATGTTTTATAGTCTATTAGCATTTTCATATATATATATATATATATATATATATATATATATATATATATATATATATATATATATATATCTAGGTTCACCAATGGGCGGCATGTCTTATAATTATCGTTGACGCTAACATTTTGCCCTTCTATTTCCAAAGAGGCCCAGTCATGTACATTTCTTTGAATATCTTTGTCTAATTATGTGTCGAACGTGCTCGATCGGTTGATGGCATCCATGAAAGCAATTTTCGCCACTTTTCCACTTCCGTCAGAGAACTATTTCATAAAGCTCCCTCACAACCCGCAAATTTAA